>WEKX01025126.1:357184-372029 GCA_013390025.1 Pitta sordida
CCCCATCCAGCCTGGCCTTGAATGTTTCTAAGGATGGGGCATCTACCACCTGTCTGGGCAATCTGTGATGGTGTTCGATAACGTTCATTGTAAAAAACTTCTTCCTTATCTCTAGTCTAAGTGTACCTTTACTAGATTTTCTGTGACAGGGTCCATGTCCTCAAAAAATGGTTATGTCCTGTCTGGGAGGTTATTTAAGCAGGGGTCTGATTGAGGTCCTTTGGCATTCAACAGCATACTCTGTTTCTTCTTACAGTTTCATAGTTTGTAGGCACATGGTTGAACAATTTAAGATACAGTCAACCAAACGTTTGTTGGGGTTTCATTTTCCACACTTCGCTGAATTATGGTGAGCAAGATGCTGGATGAAAGCGCCTATTTAAAGCCTTTGAAACAGGGAATGGAACAAGGTAATGGAATACAAACTGCTTTGTCAAAATACTTCCTGCTCCTTGTCATGCCAAAACCCCAGGAACATTAACATTTCCTATCCAGTCTCTGAGTTATGCAACGGTGTATAAATGTGGTTGCCTTTACAGCTGTTCAAGGATTCCTGTCGTGAGCTTAGACACATTGAATGAAAGTCATTGCTTTAGGATGTCTAGGGTTTTTTTCCCTATCATCTTCTAGTGCACCAGATGTATCAGCATTTTAAAATACCTGCCCAGTTGTATTATTCAACACAGAGGATTGAGCCAGAGCCCCAGCACTGTATTTTCTGTGACAAGGTCCTGAGCTGCTATCAAACAACAATAGGTAAGTACACAGCTGAGTCCCTGACGAGAACAAAACCAGAGTATTTTGAAATTTTTCAAATTGTAAAATCCACTGTTATCCCACCTATTTTTAAATTGATAGCTCTAAGAAGACATAGGGCATGTAGCATCTAGTCATTATTTACCTCAGCTAAACATCATAGAACCTTAAATCAGAATGAATACTTAAGAATTAAATGAGTAGTCAAGACGCAGTCAAGAGTTGTAAGTATGACTATATTACACACATAGTTTTACTTTAAGACTAAAGTATGAAAAATCAATTAATCTATCAAAAATCAGAGCAGAAAGGAATTTCTGGTTGTATAACACAATGAGTTTCAATACCAGAACTTAATTGCCTGAAATTGTGCTCTAATCCACATGTTTCTATGGAAAAATGCAATTACTGGCTCCTGTAAACAAGCTAATTGTGAGAAAATGTAGTTCAGAACATCTTATATGTGAACAACATTTCACAAAAACCACACAGACTTAGGGCTGAGCTATGATCAATAGCAATCATCACAGTCCCATTGGAACAGGTGAAACTAAGCTTCTCTGAGAGTCTAGTTCAGTTTTCCTTAAAATAATTTGCCAGGTGAAACGACATGTTACATTAATTAGCCATTCAAGCTCTAGAAAAAAATTCTCATTAGCATGAAGGCAAAAAGCCTTTTTTAGAAGAAGCAATCAAAAATCACAGAGCAACTCTAAAATCTGAACTCTGTCAGTGATTGCTCAGTCATTAAGCAGAAACCTCTCAGTAAAGAAACATTTTAAATGGTAGTTCTCACATTGCCAATAAAATGACAAATCCTAGTAATTCTTGATTTTTGCCATCAGACTCATAAATTAGGATGGCATTAGACCTTGTGTTCAGCCAGTCAGACATTTTCATGAAGGAAAGGTCGTGGAATTGTTTTTAATTCATTTGTCCTTGAACTGCAGGGCTCCAGTAGAAAAACACACACTTTTTTGAAAATGTTTTACTGTATATTTTATGTGTGTCTGCTTTTTGAACCCAAGAGACATACACGTTTATATGCCCCCATCAAAGGTCACCTTTCCTCTTGTATCATCCAAATTTGTAATCTTACAAAAAAAATTTCTTTGAATAAAATGCGTGTTATTGCTATTAATTATGAAACTCAATAAATCCATCTCCTCAAGGATTAAAAAATTTCAAGCCTTTTTAAGTCTCTGTTTCTTGTTAAAATTTAATTTTTTAATCATCTTTAATATGATACATTTAGTTTCAATTTGAAAATGTTGGCTTTCTCCAAAATGTGATTTGCCCAAAAGTTACACCCACAGAACAAGTAGGTGGAAAGGCTAACATTTTCTGTTTACAAACTGGCTTTGAACAGTCGATACACTTTACAAAATGTGTTTGGCACTGTTTGAATGCAATTTATACACATCACAAAATGAGAACAACTTGTCAAGATTTTATGGAATTGCTTTCACATAAATTATTTGTCAATTTTCTTTTTCTTTGTAATGCCTGATCCAAAATATGCCGAAATCATTAGAAAGGTACTGACTCCCCTGAGTTTTGCATTAGGCTGTATTCATTCAGCATATAGAATCGTTGAATAATTCAAAAATATTTTTAGTAAACCACTCATTTATTAAATTTTATGTTTTTATGCCTAAACTCTTTGAGAAATACTATTGTCCCTTATTCATTCAGCTCTAAAACATGCTCACTTGTAAACAAAACTGAAGATTAAAGAAGCATCGGACAAAAGTTAGGTTTCATTTGCTTTCTGGATACACCATAGAATCATGAAGGTTGGAATAGACCTTCAAGGTCCTCTAATCCAACCATCAAGCCAGCACCACTATAATCACTCCTAAACCATACCCCTACAGATCCAAAAATCCCCTGTATACTCACAGAGACAGTGACTCCACCATGTTCCTGGGCAACCATTCCAACGCCTGACTACTTCATTAGTTAAAAAGTCCTTTCAAATACCTCATCTGTAACTCCCCTAGTGAAACTTAAGGTCATTCCATTTTGTCCTTTCACTTGAGATATTGCATCAGTGACTAGCTCACACCTGAGTACAATCTTCTTTCTGGGAGTTGTAGAGAACAATGAGATCCCCCTGAGCCTCCTTTTCCCCAGGCTAAGTTACGCCAGCTCCCTCAGCTGCTTCTCATCAGGCAAGTTTTCTAGAACCTTCACCAGCAACTTCGCCCTTCTCTGGACACACTTCAGCACCTCAATGTCTTTCTTGAAGTGAAGGGCCCAGAACTGGACACAGGACTTGAGGTGCCTCACCAGTGCTGAGTACAAAGGGACAATTCCTTCTATGGTCCCGCTGGCCACACTGTTCCTGATACAGGCCAGGATGTTCAGCTGCTGTCAGTCAGCACTCCTGGGTTCCTTTGTGATGTGCAGCCCTCAAGTTGCTCTTCCCCAGGCCTGTAGAACTTCATGGGGCTGTTGTGACCTGGGACTTCACCTTATTGGACCCCATGCACTTGTCCTTACTGCTCCAATTCAGTCTGTCCATATCTCTCTGCAGAGAGACATCAAGCTGTGATCTCTTGGGAAAATATGGGAGAGCATTTCTTGGATTTGCTGCCTTGAAATACATCCCACTGAGGACATTCTTGCCATTTCCTAATTGTGCTGAGTAAGAGAGCAGCCAGTTTGTGGGAACAGATGCTCAGACATAATTTCAGAGGCTCAGGCACTACCTGTCCAAAAAGGCAACATTTCTGACAGAGACAGCTCCGTACCCCAGGCAGAAGGGCTCACCTTGCCTCCACAAGGATGCCCAGGAGAGCTACAATGTAAACAAGCACATTCAGGACCCTCTCTGAGCTCTCAGCAGCTTTCTTGTCATCATCTCATGAAAGGATTTTCCCAATACCCTCCTGCTAACTCTAGAACAGGCTGAAAAGTGAGCTACTATGCACTCCCCAGCTTTAGAAAAGGAACAGTTTCCCACGCACAAAACTGCTGGCTGGGTCTATTTATACTTGCAATGGTCCACTGCACAGGATCAAGGGCTTTTAACTGTTGCTGTGAAGGGCGTCTATTCTATGTGAAGCTTCACAGAAGGAAACTGACATTTGCTATCATTTTTTACAGATATTGCAATACTCCCTCTTGTATGTGCTGCCAAAATATTTGCAACCAAGAGCATTTGACTGAAAACTTGGCATAGGACTTCTATTAATTATTTTCAATTCACTGAATAGGTAGATTAGTCAGGGAAAAGGCACAATATATATGGGGCAAATCAGTGAGTCAACCATTAGCAGATGCTTTGCCTCAGAATTGAAGTATTTTGACCTTAAGGAATACAGACATTTAACAACAACAATGCTTCACTTGTTAAGATATTGCAATCAACACACCACATGTGAAAGGCTATCTCACAAATGCAGACACTCTCAGCAAGGTGAAATTACAATCTTTTAATAAAGAAAATGGTATTTGTCCACTGCAAATAAAGGAAAAAATGTGCTTTTGCATTTGAGTTCATAGGTAAAGTGAACATCAGTGCGTTCCTCCAAATCCGCAGAGAAAATCAGATGGGGAGGTATCAGGGCTATAAGGAAAGGCCTGGAAAACACATGTTTTTATCTTTAAACATCTTAGATCTTCCTGGCCCTCTGCCTGCCTCAAGGACAGACATTTTCTGAGGGAAATGGTCAAGGAAGATCTTTTCACCAGACCCTTGGATCTAACAAAGAGGGCAAATAGTACCTAACACCGATGTTCATTGAATATAGAATCTTTCCCACTGCTTAAACACACATTGCATTTTCAACAGGTAATGAAATACTCTCTTTCATACAAAATTTTCTCCATTCACAGCCAAAGCTGCTCCTTGCAAAGCGCTTGTGTCAAAACCACAGCTCTGTGTTACTTGTTAACATTCCCACATTTGCAGATTGATCTGTTTGCTCTGAGTGCTGTTCAGCTCAGGCCACAGCTGTATTTTACTCTGTGCTGTAATGGTAACACTGCTGTTACAGCCATGATATAAGCTTTGACTTATGAAAGCAAGGGTGTAGAGAGGAGTCATATTTTATAGCACAGCAGTTAAAATAGCTGGGAAATTCAGAAACCTGATAATGGGACTGTCAAATGCTTTTCTACATTTCCCAATTTCAATTCCTCTAATGAAAAATATTCCCTCTACCTTCACATCAAATTTCTCTTATTCTTTTATCACTTTCCCATAAATCACTCTTCCACACTGTGGTTGAATCAAACTCTTTTTCCTTTAAGTACCTGAAAGCTTGTCACGACCATCTAGAGACAGCGCAGAATGTCAAGTACAAATGCAGCCCAGGACACTGCATAGGCACACTCAGCTCAGAGTCATAGAACCATATGCTGAGTTGGAAAGGATCCTCAAGGATCATGAGCCCAACTCCTGTCCCTGCACAGGACCATCCCCAACAGTCACATCATGTGCCCGAGAGCATTGTCCAAATGCTTCTTGAACTCTGTCTGACTTGGTGTTGCGAACAGTGTCCTGGGGAGCCTGTTCCACTCTTCAACAACCCTCTGGGGGAAGAACCTTTTATCCAGCCTAAATCTCCTCTGACACAGCTCCAGCCATTCCCTCTGGTCCTGTTAGTGACCAGGAAGAGAAGAGATGAATGCCTGCCCCTCCTCTTCCTTCATGAGAAATCTGCATAATCCATGAGGTCTCCCCTCAGTCTCCTCCAAGCTCCACCTCTCCTCATATGGCTTCCCCTCATCCCATCAGCACGGGTGGCCCGGACTAGAAAGGTGTTTAGGCAGCAATGTCTGTGCCTTGATGTGATCCCCTTGCCATGCCTTTTTCAACCCCAGTGTCCCTGCAGCTGTAGGCTCTGCGGCTCTTTGAACCCTAACCCTAATGGAATCCTTGGAATAATTCTAAACCAAACATTACACTCAGGACCAATTTGAACTGGGCTCTGAGCCAACATGCTCTAGTGGAAGGTGTCCCTGCCTATGACAGGGCGTTTGGAACAGGATGATCCAACCCAGGCCATTCTATGATTGTATGATCCTCCTGGATTTGTTTTAGTCTTCTCAAAACCTGGCATAAACAAAACCTGCCTTTAAACAATACTAAGCAGCTTGTTATGAAATACCTATCAGTTTGTTTTAATCATATCTCTCACAATAGATGTACACTGCCTTTTAAATGATGGAAACTCACCTTTAACTGTTCTCTATTCAATGGTTATAAAATCATATTATACCAAAATACTTTATAAAACAAGAGCCATAGTAACTAGAGCCAACTCTAGTTTATGTGAAAATAGCTTGAAACAATACACTAAACTGTAGGACATTGCTCTTCAGACAGACTTTCAAAGGTATTTCACTGTATATTAGTGAATTTTTACAAACTTAGCCATTCTTTTCAAAGACAATGTTTCATGAAATTTTCAGATCATGTTGGATAGAAACAAGTTCAGCTTATATGAATACTCCAGCAATTCTGAAAGCCATGTTATCTTTCCTCAATTATTTTTCTTTTTATTGTTATTTTTTAAATATTTAATTACTACATTTTAGCTGGTTTTCTACACTATATAGGAAGGCTAGATTCTGCATCACAAAGAATCTTATATAACATTTCCATGGTGTCAAATAAACTCAATGGATGTCAACACCCTTTGGAAAAAGGCCTCCCTGGCTGGTTTAAATTCCTGTAAAACAAAATACCATCCCCATTGTAACTCCAGTACAAAGGGTAATTTAGACGTGATTGAAATCATCTGACTATAGATGCCAGAAGAGTTTTATTATATAATGTATGTGAGCACAGCTGCTTTCTTATCACAAGACCCAAGATGAATACATCACATATTGAAGGGCAGAGTTACCTTCCCTTCAGCCTTCTAATAAATCCCCCTTGATGGGTTATTTTCCATTGGCCATTTGCAGCACAGAAACTGTCCGGAGTACAAGAAACAAGGAACTGGTACCAAGCCATCACTCTCTAAATTTTATTTTCCAAAGGCAGAAGAAAGGACGCCGTTCTGTTCCTAGATTTATTTTTTTGTGGAATAACACTGAATGCACTCAGTCAGACACCTGATTTGGAAAAATCTGGGGGTGCCATTTTCATACACTCATGTGCAGAAAAGCTTTCACTCACAATGAGAAAGCCATTTCTTGTCTACTTTTGACCAGGGAACACTCTGTTATCGAGTGAGTTCTGCAGTTTAGTCAAGACCACTAAGATGATATCAAGACCTACATAAACATGATAAAATTTCAGCATTCCCATGTACACAGGACATCCATCTACCTTCTAGGAGAGAGTGCAATGTAAAGTATTCAAGCATCAGAAATCACATTTAAGCAATCAAAATAGCTTCAATGTTTTTCTGTTCAGAATAGTATATGTGAAAGGAAGGAATGTCTTGCTAACCAAGACTTTATAATGATTTGAAAATTAGTGTACAATAAATACTATTTTACAATAAGTTTTCTAAAGGTTCTCATTTTTCTGCTTTCTGTACTGAGTATTCACCAGTTCACATGATGACCTCCTTCTACGCAACAGGTTCTTATATATCTTGGGGTTGAACATAAAAGATCTCCATGTTAGAAACTGGGAGAGTGAATGGCAATGCAACTTCTTCAGACTCTGAGATCCTCAGCAAACAGAAAGGAGTGAAGAGACCTGAGTAACTCTAGCATGAATCAGATGTTAGTACTGAACTAAAACCAGTTCCCTTGACTGAAAGCTGGACAACAGTGAGAAGAGAAAAGAAAGGCATATTTCAAAGACAACCTCTACTATCAGAAATCCAGAGACTTCCTTCAGAGATGGGGAAATCTGTGAGAGCAAAGGTGGGATGATGATGTATGAAAGGAAAAGTGTTTGGCAGGGGCTTAATTTCTATTCTCACACAAGCCTGTGAACCTTTAGAATAATTTTATTTTTCCTTATAAGGTGACTTTCTATAAATTATACCCAAGATTCTCCCTCTGTGACCCTAGCATAAAAATACAGAGCCCCAACCAGATTTATAATCCGTGGAGGATACCAGGCTGCTTTGCCCCTCCAGGTGCAATAGTATCAATATAGCTAAAACACTCTTCCCAGTCTATTACCAACAAAATGATTATTTACAGTTCAAGTCTTCGATTTTAACTTGTCTAGAATAATTTCCTTTCCATTTTCCATAAAGGTGAGAATAGGAGATACACAAGGTACAGGAAACTGTGATGAAGATCCTCCAGTACGGCATTGCCATACTGAATGTTGCCCTCTGGCCTGGTTTCTGGCAAGCTGTAACAATGTAACCTGACTCTCAACTATCCTGACCTGTGGCTATTGTCACATACTTGCCCAAATCTTCCATGAGATGCCAAATGAACTTGTCCTAACTTGTTTATATTATGCAACCATGTGAAGAATACAACTCTGTATCATGGACTGATGGCCCAGAATAACTCTGTGCAGAAATGACTCACTATCCAGGGAAAACTTTCAGGCTTGCAAAAACATGACATTTTCCTGGAAAGCGACTGTTAAACTCTGACTAATGCGTTCCTCTTTTTTCTTCTCTTTTTTTTTAAAGTCTATCCATACAGGTTTTGAAGCTCTGAATCTTCCTGGGTACTGAAAACAACATGAGGTGGAGACTGTTAAAAAATACCTGTGCAAGTGGAAGCTCATGCTGAACAATATTCTTTATGAGATATTTTGGGAACATTTGGGGGAAATGAAGCAACCCATGTGCCTAGAGCCAGTCATTTCCTTTTTGCCCAGGCATTCCTTTTTGCCAGGGTGCCTATTAGGTGTCCTGGAATGACTGAAACTTGGCCACTAAGTGATCTGCTTCTGCAAGCACAGTTCTGGGGCAGGTTGGACTGGCCATTCTGCTGACCTGCTTTGAGTCCCAAGTGCTGCTGGTGCAAACTAGGGAGAGCAGCTCTGGGGACTTCAGGAATTATGTCCCTGCCTAAGAAAAAGCAAAGCTCCCCTTTCTTCTCCCTCCATTCCAGCTGGAAATCTTCACTACACTCAAAAATGTAGTTGTAGTGAAGGAAAACTAGGTGAAAGTGGACATTAAGAAGTTGCTTTAGCAAAGAAAGTCTAAACACCACCTTGACAATTGTGGTTGACTACCAAAAGAGTGAAAATATATATCATCCCCATCCAGAACATACCTAGAAGCTAAACATCAGTGAACCTGACAGAGAAAGCTTAGATTTGTGAAAGCCTTTTCATATATACTCCTCACTTTGTTTCAGGGTACTTCACACTTTTCCAATCCCCTGTGTGAAACAGTCCCCATGCTTTAAGTAACATAAATGGATATCACCTGAGCACACTGTAGGATCACTGACAGCCCTTAAGAAGTTATGCAAAATCCCTTCTATTGGAAAGAGCTTTTCACCTTGCAATATGCAGGTCAGCAGATTGAGAACTGAGGTACTCTACTGCAGTCTGTTTGCCATGGAGGGAACCTCACTCTTTTCCCTCTGTTCATCTCAGGGTATGTGTTCCTGAAATAGCTAAACAGGACCGTCATCACAGAGAGGCAGTAAGAATTTCTGAGACTTATAGGGTACCTTGAAACCTTCAAGAACTCACCACCCATTTTAGTCCTGACTACCAATAGCCATCATGAGAAAATTACCATATTTTATTAGACAAAGCCATAGAGCTGCTAAAGACAATGTGTATTATAATAGATGAACAGGAATTTTAACTGCCTGAGCTAGCAAGGGAAACTGTTCTCACTGACATAGCCTCCAGCTACCTATGGATGCAGTACTTTGTTTTCTCCAGAGCAATGGTGACATTTTAGATCCTCTTTTGTGCTATAAATGGAACACTGTGATCTGCTGACCATTTCGTACCTGGAAGACCATTTCCTGGTGCCTGAGTCATTAACTTCCTTGGATGACATTGCCACATCTGTAGCAAAAGATGTAACGTGCTGCTAATTTACGAGGCTGCTGTAGTGCTGATATTTTAAACTACTCAGGTGTGAATAGCAAGGCTAGCTGGTGTTGAAATCTCTTCAGCAATATTAACTTGCTGTGGATGATATTTGAAATACTTGTCTCTAAACTGGAGAAATACGGGTTTGTCAGAGGGCAATCCCAAAAACATGTACAGGCTGGGCAGAGAATGGACTGAGAACAGTTGTGAGGGGAAGGACTTGGGGGTGTTGGTTGATGAAAGCCCCTACATGACCCAGCTCTCTGCACTCACAGCCCAGAAAACCAACCGTGTCCTGGGCTGCAGCAAAAGCAGCGTGACCATGCTACCACTTGAGTGTCCAGCAGTAAAACACACAAATTCCACTATACTGATTTTACAGCTATGACTGTTAAATTATTAAAATCTAAGCAAGAGGCATGTAAGGCTGTCAAAACACTTACAGATTTTGAGTTCAAATCTGTAAGTGAGTGTCTTCCATGTAAGCTGACAATCAATAAACATGAGAACAAGAAATCAAGAAGTCTCTTGGGTAGCACCTCATTACTTCAGTGCTCACTCCTTTGGCTGGGAGGAAGAGCAGTCCTCTCCCAACTAATCATAATTCTCTTCTTTCAAAATATAGAATGTAAATGAGTTTGGCTACAGATAATGAGGCTTCTGTTATTAGTAACACCCTAAATAGCTCCAAACCCTGGCTGGGAATTTAACACCTGGGGACTTGGCTTAGTAGGATCTCTTTTTAATAGACCCTTCCCAGTACAGAAGATAAAATGGCTTCAGAGTCCTCTCCAGGGACATTGATAGGCCTGCATGGTTCATCACAGGCTATTACACACTCAAATCCACTGAGTTGAAAATATGTGTGCAATATATATAAGTTCAAAACACCCATGAAGCTCTTCAATCTATCTGGAATTATTCGACTGTAATTCTGAATGCATTTGCTGACAGAAGATAAGAATTTGGTATGAAATCCTTCTCTTCTGTGTTGTTTCTATGGCTGTCCAGAGAGGCTGAAACAGCAGCTTTTGATTTAACTTTTAAGACACAATTTTATGGTGTAAATTAAGTGACCACCTTGAATTGCACTGGAAGTAGCCTCCTGAGCCAGAGCAGACGCAGTTCCCCAGTCAGTAGAAGATCCTTTTATGGTTAAAAAAATGGTCTTATTTATAATGGCCAAGACTTGTAATAGTCTGTGCTAGGGTTACCAGCAGGAAAAAAACTACAGGTCCTTCACTCAGTTACCTGATCACCATGGGTTTGTGTATCTACTTTGGCACTCTTGCAATGGAGAGAAAAGGAGTTTCCATGTGGGACGCAACCTCCCCTGAGCTGCTTATCTTTCTACATTGGCCATACCAGCATTGATTTCCCCATTGTTCTAAAATTGCTGTAAAAGTCCTGTGGGATAAATCTAGGCCTAGCTTTTCCAAAGTGGCTGATGCTTACAGAAGATAATGTCAAAGGGGACATATAGTCTTGAATAGAACTTACGGCTGCTTTTCACCTGATTTTTTTCCGCAACAATGAGGTCCTCATGGGAATTGAAATGTCATTTAAATGTGGATTTTGATAAAAGTAATTTTGTGAAGTATAAACATTTGATTAAGTTTTAAATCTTTTCAGAATACCTTTTTCTCCCCCATGAATTTTATGTTATACTTCCTTGCACTTAATATCCATTGAATTGCCTAGACATTTTTTAATAGAAGGTGGAACATTCTATTTAAAACATTCATAACTTCTTTCCTCTCAAAAAAATCTGTTTTGTAAAATAAAAATAACTAAAACCCAAAACCAAACCCAAGGTTTGTGTCATCCTGGATTTGGAACACGAAGTTCTCCAACTATGGAATTTCCTAAAAGCCAAACAAGGAACTGCTGCCAAAATCTTCACTGCCTCTTTTGAAAACATATAGTTCATGCAGTTCAATAGATTTCCATCAATTCGATCAGATAACATTGTCATCTAATTAATTCTTTCACAAATTTATGTGCCTTCAACACAGAATTGGCTGAAGATTGAGGCATCTTTTAGTTAATACAAAGACAAACCAGTTTATTATGATGTTCCTTGGGGTAATAAATCCACAGTGACCTTAACCATGATTTTTTCTGTCAGTTCAAAAACATAATCTCTATTCGTGGTTAGCCAGGTGATTTAGTGTGTTCTTCAGCTGCCCAGCAACAGATTATTTCATTTATGCCTTCATTTATTCTTCCAACGTTGCTGATCCTGGTAATAAAGAATCAGGTTCACAGCTATTATCTCTGGTTAATCCGTCATAATTGTCTACATCGTAAATTAGGGATATCGTGCTGAATTGCATTTAATACAATAGCTTCACTATGTGCATCAGACAAACTAAAAAAAAAAAATGACCTTGACACACACGCAGGTCATTTTATATCCCAGTTCTCTAAAAATATCTTGTTTAGAAGCACTAGGCAGATGCAGACAATGGTCCTTGTCCTTCTGTGTTACTCTTGGTTTCCACAATGCATTGATGATGCTTTAAAAAAATGTACTCCCTCATAATAGGAAGAAAACTATAAATGTCAGAGGTTGCTTTCAGAGGCTGTTTGTATACAGACAGTGGTACCTTGTCTTGTGCTTTGTTACTCACCTAAATTATGTCCTAGCTTACTTGACCAACGTTCAATGCCAAAATCTGTTCTCTTTCAAAGGATACTTTTTTAGGCCTTGTTTTCACAGATAGTTTGAAGAAACTGAACCCTAACGAAAGAGAAAGCAAGTGGGTTAGTAGGTTTAGCTCAAGACTAAGGAAATGAAAGTCTTTATTTCCTTCACCATTGTCACAGCTGACATAGAAACACTGAACAACAGTGTTACAGACTCACAAAATCACAGAATTATTGAGCTTGGAAAGGACCTCTGGAGGCCATCCTGTCCAACTCTCCTGCTCAGGAAGGGTCACCTCAAGCAGGCTGCCCAGGGCCATGTCCAGACAGCTTTTGGATGTCTCCAAGGATGGAGACTCCACCGTCTCCCTGGGTGACTTGTGCCGGGGCTCACTCACTGTCACAGTGTTTCCTGATGCTCAGAGGGAACCCCCTGTGCTTCAATTTGTGCCCATTACCTCTTATCCTGTTGCTGAACACCAGTGAAAGGCATCTGACTGCTTTTTCTTTCCACTCTCCCTTCAGACATCTGTACATGGTGGCACCACTCTGAGCCCTCTCTTGGCCAGGCTGGGCAGTCCCAGCTCTCTCAGCCTTTACACGTGAGGTGCTCCAGTCCCTTAATCATCTCAGAGGTCTTTTGCTGGACTCTTCAAAAGCTCTGTATCTACCAGTGCTGAAGTAATTATTTCAAGCAGAATAGGTGATATTAAGAGCACAAAGTATAAACATCAAAAAATAGACAAAGAAGAGATATACACCAGGTCGAAGCAAAGTGGTCAGGTGAGACCATTGTCTTTTGTTCGGCCTCATCAAGAAACTGAATGTAACACAAAACATTTTGTTTTAAGAATGTCCTCCAGCGCCTGCTATGGAATGACTATTGGAAGGTGACATTTTCCCTTTCTTGTGACTGGTTATGTGCCCTGGGAAATGTAAAAATATCACCAAGGTACGCATAAGAGAGGAGTTAATTAGTTTAACTTCCTGATGGGAATATATTAGCAATGTAATAAGATGCTAAAATACTCTTTTTATGATTGTGCCTGCCAAAAGGGTTGTTGGAAAGCTTTCTTGTAATACAAAAAGTTTTATCCTCCATATGGAGATCCAGATGCTGACTATGATCTTTGTGTGGCTGAGGTCACTGCAAACACTCAGCCTCTAGATCTCAGCAAGCTGCACTTCTGAGGCTGTTACTGGAAGGATCTTGTGTCAGGATCAATATCTATAGACAACTTTCTCCTCAATTCCCCCAAGAAGCCAAATGGAAACATTTCACTGTGTCAGTACACAATGGTCTGAGAGGAAATAAGTTTATTTTTTTTTTAACTTCCATTCAGTGACTTCATTTTTTAAAATCTTTTGTAGCCAAGTTAAAATGCACTTTGTCCTGCACAGTCATTGCCCCGAGGGGACAACATAATTAATCATCTATTCTTATGTACCTGTGACTTAAAATTACTTTTAGCTAAACACTCTTACCCTCCCTCTCCCCTTGATTAAGGCTGGACCGTATAAGAATGAATATTATTAACATCTCTCTCCTCTGTCAGCTAGAATGTCACTTTGTTGATTTCCCCATTGTTCTAAAATATATAATCTATTTTTCTTTTGAAATAATTTTTAATAGATTTTCAGATAGTTGCAATGACTAGGAAGATACTTCCTTGCGCATTGCTTTCTAAAATTACACATAAAATATCTTCCTGCTTACATACTGAATATGACTGGGATTATATTCCTTAAAATAAAACATTAAATCAACTTCCAGCTTCTTTATAACTGTCTAGACAAGAAAAATCTTCTCGAAAAGCCCCACTAACCTTAGGATCATCATTTAAGAGGACACTGTCTCCTAAGCTATTTATACTTTTATCTGTATCTGATAGAAAACTGTGGGTAGGACAAACAGTCCAGTTTCCATTTCCCTGCTTTATAATGGCAAACAATCACATTCAGCTGATTCTTTCTCTCCAAGAAATGCTTTATATAAGCCATAAAGAAACTAATATTTAAGCAACACGGGTAATATTGTGCTAATTTATACAATTTCAGATTTACAATGAAGGACTGTGAAAGCTTCTTTTCTTCTGGTTGCAAAGGAATGCTGGGAAATTTCTAATTGTTTCAGGACATCAAGCAACTCTTTTCAGTGCCAAAGTCTTTTCACATTTCTGTAACATTATCTTGGGTGATCCAGCCAATCATATGTAATTGTCTGCATTAAACAATTATAAAAACTTTAGAAGATATCAAGGCACATGTCTGGGAGAATAAAAAATACAAAATAAAATAAAATTTAATAAAAATCCTCATATCACTGCACATCCTCAAATCTCCATATTATTTTGCTGATTCATTTATAAGATTAGATACTAAACAGCCATCTTTTTGAAAGGCCTTTCTAGTACAAAATAAATTAACTTGACACATAAATTTTGCAGCTTTTCTGAAAGATTAAATCTCGTTGCCAAAAAAAAAAAAAAAAAAAAA
>WEKX01025126.1:372052-509857 GCA_013390025.1 Pitta sordida
ACAAGCATTGAAAGGCAAAAAATAATAGAAAATGAGAAGAACAACAAAGTGGAGAAGCAAGATTCCCTGCTTTCCAATGTGAACTTTTCTATGTGCTCTGTTTCTTCCAAAGTCCTATTTTATACTGAAACACTGATGTAATTAATATCTTTTCAAATCAATTCATGTCTTGCTCAGGTTGATAAACGAATTAATCTATAAAACTGATGCTCTTTAATAGGAATTCTTTAACTTTTCTTATTGGCTATTAACCAATTACATGCTGCCAGTGCTTTTTGATTTGGGAAAAAAAATGATAAACAATAGCTGTCGTGACAGCCAACTTAACCATCTAGCACCATCTTGAGGTTAAACTGCTCTTGACATTCCAAAATAAATGGACATTCTCTGATCAGCAGCTCACCAGAAGCTCTAGAGTGATACAGATACCTAAATTTTAATTACAAAAATAAAAAAATCGTCAGTTATATGACAAATATCCTGTAGGCTTGTTTTCTTTACTTCCTTGAATAGATTTTAAGACAACTCTTTCATTTTCTACCTCATGGCCCTATAAACAGTGCCCTTCATCTTGCAGTGACATACACTTAGAGCTGGAGGGTTGAACTTGTTCAAACACTGAGAACTTACAACAGTTTGGCTCACAGGTTTCAGTACAGTTTAGCATGAATTATGTCTGGACTTTTTCCACAGCAAAGATAATTGCCTTGTAAAAATCAATTACAGCCATTGTCAACGTCAGGGAATTGATTTGAAGTCAATATTGATGGTAACCACTGTATACCAGAAAGACAAAAGTGAAACAAAATACACAATAATCAATAACAGACATGGATATGCAAGGGACAGCCCCTTCTTGGGACTTCAGTCCCTGGAGACAGGGTACTTGTGCTTGTTTTCCTGAGACAGCAGACAAGTAAAACGAGGGAAGCAGAAGAAAGGAAGTCTAACTCCTCCCCAGGTAGAGCTTTTGGAAGTGCCACCAGGACTTGTGTCAGTGCTTTGAGAAAACTGAGCAGAGTGTCTTTAAAATCACAGCAAGAGATGCAATCCATAGGGACAGCAAGGAAAACTTCCAAAGAAAATACAACTCTTACAACGTATCTAGAAACTTACTGGGAAAGTGACCGAGACACTCCCATCGCGAACAGGAAAATCTACCTCCTGGTTAGCAACAATCCTGGAACTGAGGCCCACAAATGCCATTAAACTGCCTTATCTGTGGCTCTTTTTTACTTAGATGGGACAGCAAGAGGACCTGAATGGCATTGAAATCCACTTTAGTACAGTGGTGTGTGTCCCTACCTCCCATATGGGAGACCGGAGGTTCGATTCCCGCCGGGGAGGCAGTGGTGCCGTTTAAGAGTTGGACTCGATGATCCTTGTGGGTCCTTTCCGACTCAGAATATTCCGTGAAAGACCCTTTTGGTAGGTTTTGTCAAAATATCTGCAGCAGCACTTCAAAGTTTCAAGTGACAGTGTTAGTGGAAAGTCCATACATAAAAGCCTCTTCCCAAAGCAGCTGTTCAAAACCTCATGCAAAGAGCAAGTAAGAGACAGATACTGCCTCTCCTTCAATTCACACTGCAATTATGGGGAGAATGAACCAGTAATGTGGGACAATACTTGAGCCAGTGGCAGGTCTAAAACTCCAGACTGAATGTTGTGCACCTGGATCTACGCTTTGCCCACCTTTCAATATACACCTTGGAAGGAACACTGGACGGGAAGTACATCTATTTCTGGCTCTGTCCTTATCTTCTTTTAAGCCCCACACACCTCCTGACTCCCTCCCTCCCGTTTCTGTCCCTCTGATGTTGCCCACGTGTTTGCCAGAACAGCAGCTGTGTTTGTGTACTCCACTGGGGAATGAGGCCTGGCCTCCTGAATTACACAGATACTTTCACTGTTTCATCATGAAATCCCAAGTCTTGAGGCTGGAGCAATCCTCATATTTTTATAATGCTTGTCTGTGTGTCTTCAGCCTATCAATGATTTATAAATTATGGATGAAGGAGCTAGGAAGAGAACAAGCACATATACTTAAAGACTAGCCCAAATTACAGTGTTGACACTTGTTGCCTATTGACTTTCCTTGGTTATGTCCATGCAAACCTACTTCTTTCCTAATTAATCAATATAGACATTGAAAATGAAAATTACTCTTCATGTTCCAATTGTTCTTGTTTCCACAATGTATTTAAAAAGCCAAATACTCAATATTTTCATTCCAAACAACCTCTAATCAGTGTTTTTTTCTTTTACGAAACAAAAACATTGTCAAAGCAACAGAAGTTTGGAGCTCCCTGCTTAGCACAGTAAAGTGTTATTTAGCCTTCATTGAAATAAATTATTTGATGCATATTATGTTTGCTAAAAGGCAAGTGCACTTTAACACTGTGGCTTGTCTCTGAACAGATCACTTCCTTCTGTTGAAAGCTTTAGACCACCTATTTTAGCAAAATAAAAGAGAACAGGTGGGTCAGAGCAAGTGCAGGAAGCAAAAGGGCAGATATTCAAAGGCAGCTACCAGAGTTAGGTACCACTAGAGCTTTTGGGGCTGCTGGAGCACTAACAGAGCTCGAATTGAGAACAGTTTCCTGTTGGAGGTGATGTTAATTGGTGCCACTGAGTCAGTTATATCTTCGTTCTGCAGTAGCCAAAGCCTATTCTGACACAGAGGCACTAGGTGAGAGAGCTGTTACTCTGGGATTTTTTATCTTCACTCTTTTTTTCTGATAGTCAAAGCTTGGTCACAAGTGAAGTTAAGACACCAGGTGGGATAAACAAATTCTGCAGGGGAATATGGCAAATTTGCTGGCTTGACACTTACTTTGTTGACCAGTTCGGGATTACATTGATCACCAGGGTTTTTCTTTCTTTGTTGGTTGGTGTTTTTTTAACAATATGTGACTCCAATAGCAGAGGACAGAGGATTCCTCTTTTGAGAGGAATCTTTGTGAAAAACTTCTTCTCTTCCAAATATCCTCCCCAACTATGTTCACTCCCAACAAGCTGATAATCAAATCTCTGTAGCTAATGGGTACTTTTGTTTGCTGACATGACGCCCTTTCTCTCTTCTGACCATAACCTTCCTGAGCTTCAGCTGACACCTGGGAGGCGAAGAGCCAAGCTGAGGGTCAGATCAACGTTCTCCTGAAGGAAACTCTCATGATCACAGCGCCATGAAGAGCAGGCTGATCACACAGCCATTAACATCTCCGAAAGCCCCCTGCCAACTCTTTTCATGGGAAGAGACATATCTTGTGTGCTCGCAAAACACATCAGGCAAGAATATCAGACTCAGTAGAGGGAAGGCATAAAAAGATGCTTTTCTACTGCCAACTGTTTTCAAAGCTCAACTTGAAACAAGTGACAAAGCAGTAGTTATTGTACAACAGATTGTGTGGTTGCCATGAAAACCGAAAGTTTCGGCACTCTTAGCTGTCATTAGGATCCTCACTGGCACACTGAATCTTGATAGTTGCAGGGTACAAAACAGGAACCCCAGCGGGACCATCCACCCAGTAATTTACGTGTGGCTGTGTAGGAGGCCAATATTTCAAGCAGACTTCGGGTATGTGTTCAGGGTAAATCTCGGAGCTTAATAAGCTGTAAAAATATGTATCATCTGTCCTTCACGGGTAAGACTAATGTCCTCTGGTGATAATTTCTAAAATGGGTTATGAATACTGAAATTTTAAACTGTTGTGAAAAGCAATAAAACCACTCAGAGCGAGCACATCAAATTAATGTGTGATAATCCCTCCCTCGTTGCAGCCAGATTTAATTTTTTAAGTTGCATTTTAAAAATGTCTACTTTGAAGAACAAAAACAGTAGGGATATGATAATATCACATGAACTGAGGAAAAAAAAAATCCCTGTCCAAATTTGCAAAACAAAAATCTGTTATTTTCAGACCAGGACACATTTTTAAATGACAATGTGCAGAGAGGAAAAGGAAAGTGCTACCCTTGGAGCAGTGCTATTCAGACAGGGACACAAAAAGGCCTCAGATATCCTTCTGGCAATCCCCCTCCTCTTTCTTCATTGGCCAGTGGAGTACAGCACCAACTGTGTTCCCATATGTAAACCATGCTGCTCTGCTATGGAGAGAGGTCAATCAGATAAATACACATTCCTCCTTTAAATTATTCTACAATACTAGGAGGTGACACCATTTCTTGGCTGACAAGGAAAGTGATTTTTGAGAGGGACCTGAATTCTTATTTTCTCCATAAATAACTAATATTTATTGCACTGGTTTTGTTTCAGGAAGGTATAATGAGAGAGCTTTGAGAGTTTAAATTTCCTGATTCCAAGGGTGTTGTAAATAAAACAAAAGCCTGAGGAAGCTGTGGATAAGTGAACAAACTGAGAACCTGGTTTAACCCGAGGAGTTTAATTTCCACCAAAAATTGTAACAGCAAAGGATTAGGATATATCCAACAGTCCTTGCTAGCCTCCAAACAATGTATTTCAGCTTTTAGGCTATGTGCCTCACTGCAGTTTGCCACTGAAAATTGGGCACATCTTCTGTCTGACATTTGCTATATATAAGTTACAGTTTCTCATCCTCAAATACAAAAGCCATGATAGAAAAAATCTAATATGAGAAAGATGTATCACAGAACAACTGAAAAGATAGAATCTGTATCCATTTCATAAGCAGAAACTATAGATTTCCCAAATACGTTCCTGGTATTGGAGAAAACTGTGGGAAAAAAAGATGGAGTTACATTTCTCTGATCCACTGAAAAGTAATATGAAAGTGATCTTGAATGCTCAGTATGATAACAGATATAGCATGAGGAGGGATATAAATGACATTTTTTACAGACCACGAAACCGAAAAAGTAAAGGATGCTTGGGTTCCTAATATCAATTTATAGTTTCTACCTAGAGAAAAATGTTGCATTAACATGCAGCCTACAATATGAAATGTGTATCTTAAAAGACTGGTGCTAGTCCAGAAGATAATTTCCTAAATCAAAAGGGTTCCATCCAACGTGCTAGGAAATCTATATTACTCTTTACCTTGAGAGATAAAGACTAATTCCTCCTAGAGGTAAAAAAGTGATAGTGGAGGTAAAACCAATCATCCTGCTGCATTTCATACGTGCAAGCAAAGTAAAGTCTAAACCCCAGTGCTGTTAAAGAACCAATTCCAGGAAGTCAGAAACAATTACAAAACAGATTGATTGCTGATGTGAATTTAGGAGAATAGCACGAGCGAGAGCAATGCCATTATTTTTCCAAGTGCTACAAAATAATAATCAAGGAAACCTACTCATTTTTAAAGCTTTGTTGTAGAGACAAAAAAATCCATGAAGCAATGAGAAAAGAATACTTATTAAATCACAAAAATAGGGCAACTGATGATAACACATTATAAATCAAGAGGTAGAACTTGTAGAAAATTGAGACCAGAAGAATAAAATTGCTATCCAGCACCGTTAAGACCAATAGAAGCTTTTTAAAATACAGAAAGAAACAAAACTAACCTTACCTTTCCAGATGTCATTAAAATGTGCCCCACACAAACTGAATTCAGTCAGTTGCTTTTTAAAATCTTGATTCACAGTTTCAATAGTTGGAGGAAAAAATTTGCTGCCATTTTAAAATTATTTTTTTAATGACAGATTATTACCATTATTAATTGTTGATTTGTCTCCATTCTATGTGTTATTCACTGCTGATGCAACCATTATAAGTCTAACTGATGTAGCTTGCTTTGGAGCAAGAGGGAATTTATCCTTGGGAATTAGAAGCTGTCAAGGGCTGTGAGAGAGGAATTGTGAAAATAAAAGCAATCAGTAAAAAGCACATATTTACCAAGAAATGTAACTGTACAGTTGCCTCAGTGGTGTTATTGTTTTCTCTCAGGTAAATTGTTTTATGACAGGCAGTGATTTTTTTTTTTTTTATTTCCAATCCTGTAAGCAAACAGCAACTACAAGCAAAATTGCCCAAAAGGAAAAGAAATCCAAGAATAACAAATTCAAATGAGATGGCACATGTGACAGAAAGCAATTCTCAGTGCAGGTTAGGCAATTACAAGATGGAAAACATAAAAAGTTACAGGAAAGTTATTTCTATTTTTTCATGTTTCCTGTTTTAGCTCATTAGCGTTTGAGCTTACTAAACTTAATTAGCAGTAATTTAATTACTACCATATATTTGGAGGTGCAGAGCTCTCCACAACAGACACTTGCTCCCTCAGAAGGCACTCTGGAGACTTACAGATGTATGTTGCTGTTATCAATGGTTTCTTCAAGTCACCCAATGCAGCAATGGAACAATAAAGAAAAACAGATGTGGCCTCGACTCCTTCTCAGTTTATAACTGTCTATAGTAAATCAACTTGCAACTTTGGCAAGCCTCAATGTTCTTTCTTCCTAAGTTCCTAAGGTGGAAAAATTATTCATGTCTGGCAAAATATTTATGAGTGCGACTGTATCTGGAAATCCTTAAGAGACAGATACGTGTCACAGAGCTCTGATGCTTCAACTGTATGATTGAAGTGTATGGTTTTGAAACATCAGATTTGGAGTTTACAGAAGCTTTTAGGATAACTCAGGCCTAACCTGAGCTCTGGACTGCATATACGTACTATGTTTCTTTTCCCCTGTGTAAAGGGCTTTGGTCAGTTCCAATAAAAGATGCTTTTAATTGTCCTTTACTTCAGCAGTATCAAGGAAAACAGTTTTTGTGGGCATGTTTTCATTCTCTTTTGGAAATGCTTCAGTTCTAGTCACTTAAAAGAGAACATGAAATGTCTGCAGATGAACAAAGACAGGTGTGGGAAAGGCTTAAAGTGCAACAATCACATTATCATGCAGCAATTCATGGCATTGTCAGCGAGGGAGAAATGTGAAACTTGCCAGGCCAGGAAATACTGCACAGTTGCAATTTTGGCAGCTCTTACTCTCCAGCTAAGCCTTCAAAAGCAAAGGAACAGAAGGTAAAAATATAGCAAAGCATGTGCAATTTATTGAAATGACATAACTGGCAAACTTTCCCTTAGGACAATAAGACAAAATATTCAAAACCTGGTACAAATGGACCAGGTAGATATAGACTATTTCTTCCAGAGTGATCAACATCTGAAGAGACATGGCTAATATAATTAAGATACAAGTCATTATTAGCTTCTGTAAGAAGACCTACATTAATCTTACAGAGCCAGCCCAGGAGATATCTTCCCATTCCTTTACCACATGAGCCTCTTGCATTCCCATTCAGGCCAAAAGTGAGTAAATTCAGCCTAACTTTTGATATTAAAAAGAGGCAGCTTAGTCAAGAAGTAAGCAGAAATGCAGGGGTCTCCAGAGATGATTTACAGCACGGAGGCATCTCACTGCCTTTGCAGAGATAATCTTATGAATTTTTCTGCAGAGTCATAGCAGACACTCACATTTCGATTACAAAAATGACACAGCAGGAAATTAAAACATTGGTACAGTCTTGAGTTCAGTGTGACACAGGCGTCATTGTGGCTTCCATGAGAATAATGTGGAGTTGCACTCTTTTGGCTTTGGTCTGCTCAACCACACTTAAGAGAACACTGACCTGGGATTTCAAAGTATTATGTAATACAAATGCCAGTTTGGCCTGAACACATAGGAACCTAAGCTAAGTACAGCATGGCTTGGATCGTGTCTCTAGACACAGGGTTGCTTGAGGATATCTAATAACATTCCCATAAAACCCAAGGGGCTTTGGCTGTCTTTATCATGAATAGTGAAAAGCTGCAGTTTCTGTTTCTATAGAATAATATTTGAGGTTTGGGTTTGCTACTGAGCTACTTGGAGGCTCTTCTGATCTTTCAGACAGAAAAGTTAGTTCATGGAAGGTGAACAACTTCTTTAAGAAGACTTATTGTTACCGTCGCTGCACAATCCCAGGGTGAACTCCTGTTATGGCTTGTCATGCTTTAGAGCTTTTTCTTTAAGAACAAAGTAGGAGACATTTTTTAAACTCTCTTGGTTTAATAACTAACAGGTTGATATTCATGTTGAAGTGCAAGGTTTTCTCAGGGCAGCAACACATTTTAATACTATTTGATAGCACTGGAAAGGGCAAGCAGGCTGACAGACACTATGGAGGTATAAAGAAAGGAAAAGTGTTCTGGGTTTCAGTGGTATGAGACACTTCCTCCTACTGGCCTTGTTTCTTTTCAAACCTCAACCGCTTTCAAATGCAACAATACTTCTCTGCATATTTATATTCAAGGTTTTAACTAGTAGGGTGGGTGGTTTATTTCTAATTTAATCAATTAAGTGTCTCTAAGGCACTTTTGAAAATGTAGTTGGGTCTGAAACGCTTTATATCAGCATCTCACAGGATTTTTAAGATAAGCTAAACATATTAGATGCTTAAACTTCATTAGTTCCAACTTGCTCAGGCACTTTCTAAAATCCCAGAAGATCTTCACATCTATCGTTAGATGAATAAATAATTTTTGACAAGCTATTCCTTAACTGTATTTGAAAATCACCATAGGAGTAATTTTAAGCTCTGTAGATAAAAATAATTCTTTAAAAAACCCACCTCTGAAAAGTTGGCAACCTGATGTCTCTTACCTTGAACTATGCTGCTTTATAATGAAGTAAAATTAAGTTTGAGTGTAATAAAAAGACAAAAAATATTCTGTTGTGAAAATAGTAGTGTAGTCTCTTGGGGAAACATAACCCTCTCCATGTCTAGAGATCGATGACTAAAAGGTGTTCAGAAAGTTGTACTCAGTCATGCTCCCACATTTTTCAAGTAAGTACACAAATAACTGATTTCTATAGGCTGGATACAATCTTTTCAGAGGAAGGATTCTGATTAAGACTATATACAAATTTGTCCAGAGTGATTCCGTGAAGTTTCTTACCACTTTAATTAGAGTGGAATGATTTTTCATTATACAACACTGTACATTTTATACTTTACATTCAGAACCATCTTTAATGAGAATGGATTATATGTCCACCTGTTCTAGGAAAGGGGTGGAATGGTAAGAACATATTGCAAACATAAAACATTTATTACTCACTGGACATAGTTCTCCTGCTAGAACCAGCAGAAGTGGAAATCTGAATCGGTCGTTTACTGTGGATGTGGATACTGACAGGGAAGAGAGAAAAAATTGCATCACAGATTACCTAAAAATAATTAGATCACAGTGGCATAAACTTCTCTCTCTGGCCTTCACATATAATTTATGATAACATATATAGAGCCTCTAGGGGCTTAGCCCCGCAGAAATTAATGCTAGATGCCAAAAGACAATCAGATGCTCCAGATTTAATTACTGAGTTACATAAACATTTTAATTAATCGTAGGAAGCAACAGAAAACATAAGCTCAGTAATATTGTGCTGATTAGCAAAACCTAGAAAAGACCTGTTCCCATCCCAGTGAAGCTCATCTCCACACAAATCCACTCTGTCAGCAGGACTGACAGAACAGCCGAACAAACTCGCTGTGCCACACAGGTCATTTCAGAACACTTCATTCACTCCACACTTCCAGCAAACCTGCACTCTGCAAATTCTCTGCCAAACAACAATTCTCTGCCTCAATTTATTAGCATTATTACTTATGTTTATTACAGAATTGTGAAATAATGTTGCTTAGGGCTTTCATTAGTGTTGCTTCAATAAAATTAATACCTTTTTTAGACTTGTATAGCAAAAGACACAAACCAGAATTAGAATGGAGAGTCACGCAGCCAAAGAAAGAAAAAGGCTTTCCTGTAGTGCTTAATGAGAATTCACCACAGTTTACTGAAAACACTATTCTTTTTAAATGATTTTCTGTGTTCGTATGAAAAAGTCCATTCAACAAGGAGTGACTGTAGGTATTAGTCACAACTTGTGCATAATCATATTTTATTGTCAGGAAGAGGGGAAAATCACCATTTTAAGTTGCTTTGGAAAAGATTATACAACCAATATTTTAGCAGAACTCAGACTGAAGGGGCTGTGCAGCAAGTCCCATTTGAGTTTGTAACTTTACAAATAAAAGTTACTTTGGCATCTAAAGATTCCATCAGCTCTTCTTGACCTTTTATTATATTATCTCTCCGTGTCCTTGACATGGACAATTTTTTGCAATATAATGATGATTTCATTTATTTGGCCCGTTTAATAGACAGCATTTAAGAACCTTTTTTTTCTCAGCTTGTATTGTCTTAATACTACCAAAATGACTAGCACATTAGTAGTATAAAATTCATCTAATAGTAGTATAAAATTCATCTAATTTTACTATTGTTACTTAGCACAACAAATTATTTCCACCTGAAGACATAGAAGCTTAATACAGATGCTAAGCAAAGCATCATTTTAAAATTTCAGGATTTGTTTCTTTGCTGCAGATGGAATGAACAAAGGTAAGTGCTAAGATCTAGGTACCAATATGGCAAATAGTTTATTCTATACTGACAGCCTATCCAAGGTAAGATATTACAGTTTCTCAGAGGGTGAAGATGAATCATTCTTCCTATTACATTTATTTATATTAACTCATAAACCTGTAATACATAGTTTAAGGATAGAGTTATGCTAGAGTATTCATTTTATTTGCTTCACTGACCAAGTATAAATGGAGTGTAAATCTTGTTGAATGCACAGAATCCCGCAGCAGCTGAGGTTGGCTGGCTCCTGTGGGATTGTGTGTCCCTCCGCTCCAGCAGGAGCAGCTGAGCCAGGTTTGCCCAGGGCCACACCCAGGCTGGCACAGTTAACAAAAAGAAAGAAATCCAGTGATAACATCTGTATTTCCAGATCATTTGATGTCTGAAAGATTCATCCATCTCTTATGATATGAATCCAATGGAAGATCTCCCAGTGATAGAACTTTTCAATATGCCTTACTCTAAGGAACTTGAGCCTCTGAACACCAGGGTTTACAGAGAAACTTAGAATATCCGTAAATCAAAATTTAAATTTATATATTGCAGAACCTTTCCATTTCAGCTCTTTTTCTTTCCTATTAGACTCTTTGAACAAATTTTGGAGGGCAGCTGGAGCTATCAAACACTTAACTTAACTGTCCTCTTTACTCTGAGAGTGTAAAACTTTTGTGAAATAGATACAGCAAAGGAAAGCCAACCAGATGACTAATTCCAGTAGCGATTTTAACTAATAATTTCATTAGCACTGTCAGCAGAGTCAGCACAAGCATCAGGAGATCTATATGTGAAACATTGTGCTGCACTTGTGAATTACAATGGGCCAAATTCTGCTCTCGGTTTCTTTACATCTGGCATATATCTGACCAAATATGATTTGCACCAGTTTAGCTGATGGCAGGTTTTGGATCTGTATCAGCTGGCTTCAGAATAGCTTTACCTGTCCTTTGAGTAGACTGACAAAATCAGCAGAAAACAGACATATAATAGCTCCAACAGGAATTGATATACCCCAGGCTGGCCAAGAAATCAAAGAGCCACAATTGCCAGAGACTTACACCTTTGAAGTTAAAGTTGTTGTTTGGTTTTCTGGTACATATTTAGTGTTGTTGGTTTTGGTGTTGTTGTTTGTTTGGGTTTTTTTAATTAATGGAGAAATTTTACTATGTATTTCCTGTATTTGAATTATAAATATTCCATCCTCCCTTATTCCTTCCATTCTAAAAAGCCAGAACACACTGCATCTCTTATACAAACAGAGGGAGACAGAAAAGTCATTTGTCATTATAATCACATAAATGTGTCACTAGCTCTGAAGAATACCTGACTGAGGGCCAAGAATGCCTCTATTTCCCAGGATGATAAGGCACTTTCTTTTTAACAACTACTTTAAACTCTTTTGAAATGACTGAAATGATTACAATTCTGGCAACCACTCTGAAAATTCTTGCCATCATTTTGACACCAGTACAATGGCTTTCATCGTTTCCCAGTGTTTGTGATTACTCCCATACAGAGGAGACGTTGCTCGGTTAATCACAGAACCGATTGAGCCAACAGAGTGAAGAAGGGTTCCCTGGCACAGATAAATGTAGAAGATGTGGCACCATGTAACACACACGGTGTTTGGGGATCCTCTCTCATCATAACCTGGTTATGGATTTGGGCTGAGAGCTCTTTGTGATGGCTACAGTCTTTATTTGTATGCACACTGTTGTCACAAATGAGGAGAGCATCCAATGCCACTACAACATAGGTAGGAATGTGACTCATTTGCATTAAGATCACTTTAGCAGTTGCAAGTTTTGCTAAAGTGGATCCTGAAATAACAGCTCATCTGAATCTCATTCTAAAAACACATCCACGCTCAGGGAAGCCAAATCTGTTAGTTACCCAACACTTGAGTTTAGATATCGTTACAGAAATGTCCCTAAAGGGCTATTGTTGGTCTGCCTGCCAACACTTGAAGTACTTCTCAAGTTTCACCTACTCACAGGAGTCCACAACAAGAGGGAAGGATTCAATAGAGGAGTCACTCGATGCTATTTCAGTTGACTGCCTGCTGCTATGGGTAAAGGCATTCATTTAACATTTTTAAATGAGTATTTGACATTTTATCCCATAGTTTTAGAGGCAGAATTAAAAACTTGGACAGAAGGAGTCCTTCCTGAACAGAAATAACATAAGTTGGCTGTGGAACCACTACAAATGATGATGCCAGGACACAGACAGCTATGAGGGACCTGTGAGGGCCACAAAGCAATCCCAAGGTGATGTTTTCCGTCACAGTCGTCCCCCTGAAGTCATCTGGACTACCTGCTACACAAGTGAGCAAGAAGACAGTCACTTGGTGTTAACTGAAGAGGCTCCACAGAGCATCTCTTAACAGGTGGTGGACTAGATTCTCAAGCCTCAAGGACAGGAGTGATTTTTTGAGCCCTTTGCTCTTACCAAGTGCTACATCCTCCCTTCGGGACATGATGCCAACTTAGCCTCAGTGGAAGTTACTTCAGAGGGTCACACCAGTGACCTCTGTGTGCCCCAGCCTTACCCTCTGTAAATATAATGCAAACATAAAATACAACTCTTCAGAGTACAGAGAGATTTATGCAGTTAATATAAATGTACTTTGAAATAACCTATTGGGAAAAAAACCCACACAGAAAAGAAGCAGCAACAGTAACAATAACACCAAATTTGAGTCTGTGAGCAGTCTGAAGAGGCATCTTTACACACTTACACTTTAAATAATTCAGGGCACTCTATCAGCAGCCCTTGGTCTGCTAACATCATTCCTCTACAAACATGTGCATTTTAATCTTGTGAAAGTCTCAATAGTGCTTTGGCGACTTTTAGCTACTAAAATCCCATTGCAAAAAAGTCATTATTTTAATTTCTTTGATAAATCTTTTGGAGCAAATAGCTTCATGGCAGAAGGGATTTTCCAAGATAAAGTTTACAATTAAGAAGAGAAACAGCTTCATTTTTAAATTCATATTTTTGAAGTTTACCCTTTATAATTCTTTTTCTTTAAAGTGAAATTGATACTGAAACACAGAAACTGCAGTATGAAGAAGGATGAAAATACATGGAGAAGAGTGGATTGGGAAGTTAAGTTGTAACTGATTTATATGTTCCTTGATCAGCCAAGAAAAATTCCGTTTATCTGCAGGCCTAATGACTTTTCACTGCATAGCCATACTGCACCAACTTGTAATACATCATAACAAGAAACCCACTTACATTCTGGATGTCTTTGAGGAGGTTTATGTGTTTAGGTCAACATGAAAATGTCAGCAAGGGAGAGGGGCTAACAGAGTTAGAAAGTGTCACAGGAACGATCTGCATGCCCACAAAGTTCAACGTGTTAGAGCAAACTTACCTCCTTTCCAAGCACTTTATTTTTTAAATTGATTCCTTCTATCTTTATGGATTCCTTGAGTCAAGGTCAATACTTGCATTCTGTAGCCAGGAATCGGCTAGACAATAAAAGCTGCAGAAATTAATTCATCTAAAAAAGATGCGTGTCATTGGGATTTGAGAAAAAGTATCTTCACAAAGTTGCTGAGCGTAAATATTTCCCTTTGTTTACTCAGCTCTGCAGGATGGAGAAACCCAGGGAAGCAGTTTAAAGGTCACATTCAAGTATATCACATTAAAGACTGTTGGTATACGGTCCAACTTTCACAGTAACGTCTGTGTGGACAGGGCTTGGGTGAATCACAAACCTCCAAAGTTCTAAGATTGTGCAGCTAGGGGGGACCTGGTACTCAGTTCTCTGAAGACCATCTACCAATTGCCACAATACTCAGGAATGTCTAAGAATAGTTCTAGAAATATAAGAAGCATCAGAAGAAACTTGTTCAAACCCTTGTTTATAGGGTGGTCACAAGGGATCAAAAATTGCAGTGTAATGAGTAGTATGAAACTTACACTTGTTAACAAAGAATTCTGGAAGAAAAGAAACTTTAAGGATTAATCTAAGGACCCATGCTTGTAATTTTTCTCAATGTTTATCTAGTGAGGGGCAGATGAGTCTGACAAATTGCACTGATTATATATTTTCAGTATGTGAGCAAACTGACATTTAATCTTCATTATTTTTTCATTGTTCTATTTTGAGCTTCCCACAAGGCATCTACAGGAGAGAAATGAGCTATAATGCACAAAAACTATTGTAAACTTACTTGTGTTATTGAGGAAAAAAGAATATTCAGAAGTAAAATTAACGAGATGAGTAGCACTCCAGTTTACTTGATTTTCACAAATTTACATCTCATCCAGCTAAAAAAAAAATATCTAGTGATACCTGTTTCAGAACTCATAGACAAACTTCTGTATTTCCTGGATTTGTTGCCTCAACACAAAATTGCACTCTATATTCTTCCACAGTCAATCCTCTCCTAATGTAATGTAGCACTTAGAACATGGGCGAGTTACAAGATGTGGCTATGTGACCCAGTAAAACATTTCACCTTTTATACATCCTTTTTGATGAAAATATCTTTTATATTAGCAATTACAGAGCTTTAAAGGAACAATTCAACATTAACAAGACCTTGAAAATGCATCTAATTTTTAACAATTGGAAAAGCATATTTAGATTTGGTAGGACTTCAAAAATCTCCTAGATTCCCAAAAATATTGTATTCTGAGATGACACCAGCTCAGATTCCTCTCCCAATATTTGAACGGGTTTTGACATCATGTAAGAGAGAGATCTGGTGCTACAGGAGCATGTTAATGTCCTGCTGTTGGCTGCAGGGATGAGGGGGTACCACTCTTCCAGAGATGCCCCCTCCACAACCTCATTTATTTGACTCTGTTAAACAGAGAAGCTTCATCTGGTCATGACTTTTTATTGGGGTTACATCAGAAAAAAAAATTGTGGAACTCTCTTTGAAAGCAGGAACAAGAAAAAGATCCTTTGTCTTTCAGAGTTGTTCCACTAGTTCTGTTATACTCTAAGTACAAGAAGGCAGTTTTCTACTGTTGCTTTCCACACTAATGAAAATGAACTGTGTTTACCCTTAATGACTGTGTTTCTGGGAACCACAGAGATGGTCCAAAACTCGAAGCAGACGCTGAGAAGTCAGAAGAGTAGAAGAGACATTACTGCCCATGCCATCTGCTCTCATCAGAGACTTTTCCTTACTTAAATTACAGTGAATGATGTAAGATAAGACTGTGCCTGGGACACCACAGACACTGTTAACACCTACAGACACTAATTGAAAATGTAGTGAGAGGCACCGAGCTCCTGGTGTGTGCTTGTAGTGTCAGCTCACAGCTTCCCCTCCATCTGCCCAGGGATTTGAGAGCCTCCACAGAGAAGACAACTGCAACTAAAGCACTCACAAAAAATAGGGACTAATATGTCATCTCAAATTCCACCCTCACACACTAACAGGTTACAGGGGAGCATTTTTTATCACTGATGGATTAATGAACGGGGAAATACATAGACAAGAAGACAGCCATGAAGGTCACTGGAGATTTCTGGTAACAGGGTAGGCATAGTTACCTGTTTGCATTCAAGTGTTTCTGTTTACTTCCAGGTTATAGAGAAGGTGCAGCTTTGTTTAAACTTCAAATATATGAAATTTAATTTATCCCTAATATTACAAACAAAAGCAAGAAAGACACTTACAACCCTATGACAACGGGATGTCGGTTGTATCTCTTGGGTTTGAGTTTTATACTCAAATATTTACATGTTATGTGAAGGGCATAATTTTCACACGATTTTCCAGTGATGCTGGTAAGTATTTTTAAGTGCTGAGAATAAAAATCAATTTTAAATTCATCTATATTTCTTTCAGCTTAAAACATCCTCTATACAGGAAAACAATATAGCATGTTCTTTGCAACTGAAAGCTTTCTAATATTTTTTAAATAATGTTCACAGTGTTCAATTTCAGCTTAATTATATTGATTTAAAAAAAAAAAAAATCAGCATGCAGAGGGCTTGGATTTGCTACATTATTTTCAGTTTATAGGAACCCAAAGATGCAGTCTGATTCTACTAGGTCTATGCAGTTTTTACTCTTAAATTTATTGAAACAGTCAGTTTTTGCATTAGCTGGATTTACACATCACAAACAGGATTGAGAAGTGCCTCAGCAAGTTAAGATTATTAAATTGTTCAGTGTTTTTTTGCCTCCTTGCCCCAATCTGGGCTATTCAGCTACATTTCTGCTAAGTCAGTCAAAAGGAGAAGAATGCCTATATTCTAAAATATTTCTGCTGAATAGAACTTTAATAAATTGACTAGGCTTCTATTTCAATCAAGCATCGTGCACACAGTGCAAAAAAAGAATATGTGAAACAGGCTCTGAATGATCTTGTTATCTGTCTCTTTCTATAAAGACCAATTTATAACAGTACCAGGCTGTTTGAGGATGATACAGATTTTCTCATATTCTAGAATGCTGAATAATATCAATAAGCAGCAGAACAGGGGTTGGAGTAGGTCAACACATGATATTAATAATAATTAATAAATATGGTAATAAAAGCTGCTACACTTTCGCTGTGATCCCTTTCCCCCTACCACAAGGAAATTCGTGTTGTACCACCACGGCTCAGCACTTCCTTGAGAGCGCAGAAGTAAAAGCAGTGGCTCCATCCCCTGAGGGTGTTTACAAGCTTCACAAACTCTCCCTGTAGTTGAGCGTGACTGACAGCTCCGTCTCACAAGAAAGCCAAAGTGAGAGCAACAGGAGTACTGCGTGTGTTGGGCTTGAGCTACATCAGCAGACTGGAGAGAGAATTCAGCAGATTCCTTCTCTGTGTCACGCCAGGGTCTTGAGAGCAGCATCAGAGTTTTTCTCCTTAATGAGGGACAAATTCATTTACAACAGACTTTTTTTCTAGGAAGAAAAAAAAATTATTTCTACTCCATCAAGCTCTTACAGGCTTAGGAAAGCAAGTTTTCATGTTCCATTCCAAAGCTTTTGAGAAGGGTTATCTAGGAACTTATGGGAACAACAGACAACTTTTAATTTCCCTGTTAATCACTAGTACAATCTCTCATGCGATATTTTATTTGCCTATCTCCAGCAATTTACTAAAAAAGAGACAGTGCTTTAGACACAAGGCAAACAGAAAAACTGTTCTCTAACCTGTAATCTTTCATAAAAAACCAAAGACAATAGGAAAATTCCTCTGGCAGAGCAAGCCGATGGTTTTAATGACACTGGAAAGATTATGGAGGAGTAGTGTGAAAATTCACTTTACTTTGGATTATTTAGGAAATGATAGCTATCCCATTATGTATTTGCCAAGTTCTCCGAAGCGGGGATTTAGAACTCGGATTGATTTTGTGCTGGATAAGACAAAAGGTTTCTATCACAGGAGCACAGAAGCTAACGCATCATAGTAAAGAACAGCAGTTAATCTAATTCAGTTTCTTCCCCAGTTTCCCATTCCAATTGCTGATATACCTCTTTAATTACAGCTATTGAACTCAATGGAAAAAAAATGCAGAGTGAAATCTGAGCAAGATGTGAATGGTTCAAGGGGGGATAAGGCTTGTGACTGCTACATTCCACACAGCTTTTTTTGTTTGTTTGATAAAATGTCTTCCTGATACTCCCTCCTCATGTTCTTGGAAATCAATTTAACATCATTGGATAATGCATAACGCAAACTGCACCCATTTTAGAGACCCATCTGCAGGCATTTAGTTCTGGAGCAACCTCTGGCTCAAGAAGTCTTTCAGTTGCTGACTGGTAGAAGCAAAGGAGAGTACACATAAGAAAGACACAGGCAATTTTTGTTTTATTTTTTTATGCTCTTTCCCATAAGTGTCTACTACTGCTGGCATTGTTAGAGCTTCCACCACGTGCAAAGCAAGCAAAACAATCAAAACAATGTAAATTTGTCATGTTTTGTTAGGTCCAGTTGCTAATCAATCTGTGGTAACATGGCAGTGTGGTCTGACCTAGTTCAGCCTTTCTTTGGAAGGAGAGCTGATGAACATTTCTCCTTGTCTTGTGAAGTTTGGACCCTTTTTAATGCCAAAAAATTTTAAGCAGTATTGGTTCCTTCCATGCTGTTTCAATAAAGACCATTTATTTTTTGTCCTTTTGTTCCTGTATTTTTCTCTGTTCCTTTCTAGCATAGAACAAAAAAGGAAAATTGTTAATTATAGGGTTTTTTCAATTTCTTTTTCTTCTGACTTAGTACAATTTTGCAAAGATAATCTTTCAAGTTATTGAAGAGTACAAATAAAAATCTACTTCCTCCATCTGGAGTAATCCCAAATTTTAATATTTTAATATTAGAGGACAACCCAAGGTAAAATAAGAATCTCAAATCTATTTTTCACTCATCGCCATTGCTAGGTCAAAGATACCACAATCATTAATTTTCATGGACCTTTGATTTCTCCTGAACCAGAATATATTCCTCTCATCATGTCTAAATTCCCATCTAGACCATTAGCTAATGCTGTGTAAGGACCGTACCAAAGACGGTCCCAGAGATTTTACAAGCAAAATTAGATACAATTAAACACATTTATAAGCAGTAACATCCATGATAAAGACTCAGCAAGAGGAGCTTCTGCTGGAAATTCCTCATATTCTTTTCTTGCTGGGAAAAGAACAATTCACAAACCAAGCTGCACTGGCACAAGTAAGTCCTAGTGTGTCACAAACGTGCAGCTGAGCTGAGACTGGAGATTTCAACAGTTTTCTTCAGAAAGAATAAAGAGTTCCCAGAATGCTTTTTCCTCTCAGGTGAGAGCTATGCCAGAAAATGGGGGAAAAGCTTCTCCATCATCTCTTGTGCAAAGCTAAGAAACAGTAAACAGATTGCATTCATTCTTGTCACTTTAAGAGTCATAATATTACAGCATGCCTTTTTACAGCACGTACATCAAGGACTATTTTAATCATCAGCAACTTCCCAACTCTAGTAGGAGTTGCTTTCTACCTTGAGGTTATTCAAGTTCCATCTCCTAATAATTTCATCTTATATTTATGCCAAAATTATTTTATTTCTTCAATAAAAAAAGAAAAATATGTAAAATGTCATTTCCAAATGTTAAGGAAATGGCTTTCATCAGCACAGAAAATCTCTTTTTAGGACTAAAGGTTTATAAAATTAAGGACATCTTTGTGGACAATTTCTACTTGTGTATGTGGGGGTTTGTAATGTGTTTCATGAAAGCAGAAGAAAATCTAGTGCCTTATGAATATAAGAAATATTGTTCATCACTTACAAATTGAGCTGAACAAATTTGCCCAACTTGTCCAAAGCCTCTGGTTTCAGGAGTTTTCTTTCAGAATGAATTTTGCTCCAGTGGAATCCAAACCACTGCTCAGCAGCATTAAAGAATGAGTGTTCTGGTCACTTTATTAATGGGGAAAACCACTTGCTTTCAAATAATGCAAGAGAATTGGTTTCTACTGATTTATAGCCCACTCGAGTGTTTTAATTGGACTTTCTGTTTTCCTGCACCCATGGCTAGTCCTTTCTTAACTGTTTGGATTTTTCCTAAGAACTGAAGTCCTGAGAAAAATTACTTTAATGATAATGTAGGCAGAAAAATACTCCTTGGCTGAATTCAAACATTGTTAATTATAGCTCCTTCTGGAAATACTCTGCCAGATGCATGAAAAATAATGCCTCTGGATACCTTTTATCTGGAATTAAACCTTGATTTTTACATAGAAACGTTGCCTTTAGAGGAAAAAAAACCCATCCTGTCATGAGTATTTCAGGTAACAATTTTTAAACCTGTGGATTAATCTTTTTTGTGTGAGTGTTGGAATCAGGCACATCTGTGTTATGCAATAATGTCATTTTCCCATGGCAGTGTCACAGTCACCAGACGGGATCACCCCCTTCATTTGTTACCCAGGTTTCACCATCTTCCTCACTATCACACAATATGAATTTACACAAAGTAATTTACACCAAGAAACCCAGTTACTCACACTTCTCCCTGAACTTACTAAAGGAAAATGCTGCATCTGGTCATTTCCAGGAATGGTGAGGGAGGCATCACTATGGCACAGGGCCACAAAAAAATACTTGAGGCTCCTGGACCAGCTCTGCCTCATGCCCTTCCCTCAGAAACATGGGCAGAGGCTTTAATGTCTGCGGGTGCCTGTTTATATCCACACAGTCTGGTTCTAAATGCCCAGCTCCCATTTTGAACATCTACAGAGGCCCCTGCAGGCCTGAAAAACATCTATTACATATCTTTATTCTCCACATAGTTATATTGTGATTTTCCCAGCGGATCACACTCTGTAGAAAATACAAGGACACACTTTCTCACATGCAATCCCAATTTCAGGGGACATAAAAAAGGATGCAAGTTAGACCCTCTAACACTAAAGCAGATAAGAGATCTCCATAACACTTATTTAAGGCACAGATGAGAGATTAAGGTATTAAAAGCCTTTTAAATAATTCATGCCTTCAAAGGGCATAACTTCTTTCTATAAATAATTTAACATATATATTCTGTGATTAATTAGACACAAAAGGCCGAGGAGATTCCCGCAGGCAGTGCCTCGGATCCTGACTGCCACAGGGACTGCAAGTGGACACACGTCTTGATAATGCAAACACAGATAACGTCAGAGGGCACTTCTGCCTTCAGTTCTACCAAAACCTCAGACTACTAAAGTTCTAATTCCTATTCACCTCATCTGTTAATTCATCACAGTTTATTAGAAAGGCCAGTACTGAAATTTCTTGGTGCCCCTTTTTTAGGAACATCAGGGGAACTGAGGCATGATAACAAAATTTCTTATGGACTCCTCACATCTGTTCCACAGAATCTGTAGAGGGAGGAATCTGGGCTCTATTGAGGCTTGCAAATAATGTCAAGCTAAATTTTTTTTGCTAAATATGTGAAGTGTTGGAAATCAAGAGGTACCTCCCATTATCTACCAAATCCTTTGACTCCAAACCTGCAAACACAAATAACTCCCTTGCTAATCTTAAAAAATGTCTTCATTGTAGAAAGCCTGCATTTATTCATGATATAGTGTAAAGATTTTTAATTATATCTGTACCTCTCATAATTACAATGTCCCATTATATGATGATACAGGTTCCTATTCATTACAGAAATACAATTGAGAAAATTGAAGAAAAACACAACACACACCTTTCAAAACTCTGGAAAATAGCCTCTGAGAAGGCCCAGATGCACTGGCTTTACTTCCGTGAGCAGTCTCACAGTAGAAAAGCACAAGCTTTGGGATAAAACTGGCGTTGGGTTGACAGTGTCTGTGCACCAGGGAACTGTGAAGGCAAACACAACACCATTCTATCCCCTATTGCACTGCCGCTCGGTCCCACCTTGTTAAATCCTTTCCTTTAGCACATTTATCAGGTGCTTTCTTTGGCATAATGAAGATTTGGTGGAGACAGACAAATCAATTTCTCTTGGCAATAACAGGTACACCCTGTCAGCAGGTCTGTAGAAACACATGGTCATTTGCTCAGTTACCCAAAAGATTTTCATTCCATTTGTGGAAAAAAAAAACAACCCACCACCAAACAACAAACCCTTTTGTCTTTCAACACTGAGCTTTCAATTTTGGCAAAAGCCAGGTTTTTTTCTCCTACAGTGCTATTCCTCTGCTCCTAATGGAATATTGATCTTCCTAAGGAAGTGTAAAGTAATCAATACACCACAAAAAAGAGTAGAAAGAGGTAAGAAAAAACATCTCCTTATTCTTTTCATACATAACTGAAACAAAGAGAAGCAGACTGAAACCCACTAACAGGCAATTTTGGGATATTGAAGATTATTTGTAAGGTCTTCACTCTAAGGCAAAGTTTTGGGACACATCATGTTTGACATAACACAGAGATGTCTGGTGTAGTTGCATTGGACTCACAAGCTTAAGCTCCTACACTGAGGGACTGAGTGAATAGGGCCAACAGTTTAACCTCTGCTGTGATGTCTCTGGTATGCACACAGGTTTGTTTTGATAGTAAAAATAAACTATATCGTACATATCCACCAGGAACTCATGTGTCTGTGCATGTAGAAATAGCCTCAGGGAGTAGAGTTAGGAATTGTAAGTAGCCCTTACCTAATGGTTGAGTAATGTCAATTTAGTTGAAAATGTACAGCAACTGGATGGATACTAAATTAATCATTAGTCTATTATGACTATTAGAACAACCTCATGTTATTAACATTTTGAAAATATTACCACTAACTAAATATAAGAAGTTTCACAAGCCAAAACAAATGATATTTAATGTTGCTGTGGAATCTATATATTTCCCAAATTTAACAGGAAATTCCTCTATTAAAGGGATAACAAGGGAGTATGAAAAGCTCTAAGAAACCTATTTAGCACATACAGTACGTTCTACTGATCTTTATCCTACATTACATGTAAATGCTGACACAATTCATGTGTATTCATTCCCTCAGATATCAATGAGCCCAATGCTTTAGGCTGATCATAAAAAGCTGAAAGTGGCCCTTCCTTCATAGAATAACACTTTAAAATAAAATAAAAACAAACAGTTGGGCTCTGGTTCCCTCCGTTTCTTTCTGTGCTTTATCCTATTATTCTAATATATATCCAGGAGTTTGTGTCATATTAATAAAAAGGATGAGAAATTATTTTGATGGATTCCAGCTGAATGATTTACAGCATAATATAGGGGAAAGACACCATCTTATCTCCATCTTCCAAAAGATGCTGTATGTAGAACTGACTGAAACTAATTTCTGATTTTTTTTGCTCCTAATCAGATGACTGCAAATCACCACGAATCCTTCCAGTCCCTAGGGTATTTTTGATATGGCAAATACAATTTTACAATTCTTTGATCAGAAGGGGCAACATTAGCTGTTTCAAATTGTCTTTTAATTCTCATATATCTATGAATAATCTCAAAAAGACAAAAGAGAAAAGAAATACACTGGGCACTTGCCTTAGGATTCTATCTTGCTAGCAGTTTATGTATGCTGAATTGATATCACAGGTTTTCACAGAAATAAGGTCCATCTGATGAAGAGGCAAAAAAACCTAATCAAGAACAATGAAGAAATAGAAGGTGAAGAGTGAGAAGAATGAGTATTTCTCAGTAATGGAAATGCTGGCAAGTGGAAACAGTGAACACAGCCCCTATCCAGGAAAGCAGAGACACACGGTTAATTTTAATTTTAACCTCATTTAGAGCATGTGATTCACTGCTCCATTTAGTTCAAAATTAAAATTAAGCATGTGCTTAAGTGCTTTGTTGGACTGAGGCCATATACAAGAGTACATTGGTCATGAATCCTTATTGCCATAGGTGAATTTGGAATTGAAAAGAAAGCTTTAAGATAAAACCTGAAATGCTTTGTTTATTTTTTTAATGCAGGAATGCACTGACAGCATGGAAAACTACAGCACAGTTCTTTTTGAGAAACAAATTCAAAATAAACAAAGAAAATTAAAAAAACTTAATGGGAGAAAATATGTAATCTAGAAAATTCCCAGAACTTAAAGAAAAACAGCTTTTAAAGATGGATTACACTGTCCTATGTGTCTGTGTGCCCTGTGTCCACCAGCCTTATCTGTGTTTCCCCCATTCTACAGCACATGGTTCACAGCCTCTGCTGTAACAAGGTACAGCTGAGAAAGGAGCTCCTAAGAATCCCCCAATGCAGCAACTTTGACACAATTAGTGCCCGACTTACCTCCTGATTATCCCTTAGCCGTAGCCTGAAAGTGCCCATCCCTGGGCATGCTCAAGGAAATACCATTTCTGATATCACCTCTCAAATACAGAAGCCAAAACATCTTTCAGTGCTCAATAAATTCTCTAGGGGAATGCAAAGAAAGGGAGCCACAATTATGTCTTTTCCTTGCTTTAGGTGATTTGTTACCTGTGAGTGCAGAACAGAGCAGGCACAGCAGCGACTAAGGAAACGTGCCTGTCACAGCCCTGGGTCCCCACGCTGGTCTCTTGCACTACTGTAGCTCTTGTTCAGGTATGAAGGAGTTCTGCAGTTGCCCAACACAAGAAACTGTGGTCCATTGAAAGAAGGCTTGAAGTGGGTGCACTAGACAACTAAAGGGATTTTTTACCATCTTGTCTCTCTCCTACTCTTCTCCAGAAAGGAAAGAACAACCTACTGCACTGAATACTTTATTAACATTACCGCAGGTCACCAGTGGATTATGTTCTGGCATTGAAAAATGGATGAGAGACTCAGCTTAGTTTTTAGAATGAGTACCATGGTCATCTCAGAGGACTACTACTTCCTTCCTCAGAAAAATCAGGGAGAAACTAAAAGAAAAGACAGCATCTGTGATTGATGCTGAGGAACCAGAACTGTTAGAGAGATATCGTCAGGTCATCAGGGGCTTTCCATCTGAGCATCCATCACAACTTTTGAGTTCTACACTTCGGACTAATTGAGCCCAGAAGATTCTGGCCTGCCAGGGATTTTTGAGCCTGACCATATTAAACTGCAGAAATATGATGTTGATATGGTGTTAAGTGTCTGACTATAGCCCCAAAGAGAAAACACTCTTGAGTTCAAAGAAAGCAGTTATAGAAAAGAAATTAAAAAGAAACTTGCCAAAACAGAAGCCTCCTTCAAAGCAAAATTAAACTTCCTTCCTCTTTATGGGCCATGGTTTTGACCTAGAAACCCTATGTAATATGTTATGTCTCTGGGAAATATGTGATATGAAAAGAACCTCAGACATAAATTCAAGCGAAATGGCAGAGACTTATCTATCACTGACCTCTTCAGCCACCTCCAAGCTACTCGAAGACAGACCTGTGTGTCTGCTTGCTTTAAACTCAGTCTTCTTCCATAAATGACAACTATAAATCAGCAGTGCTAGCCTGTTCCACACATTCCACTGTAAGTAAGGCAGGCTTTTATGCTTTATTAACAGAGGTCCATAGGAACAGACAGTTCAAAGCTTCCTAAGATACTGGTGTGTATTGTCCATGGGAAGTGCACTTCCTCAAAGCCAGACACTTCATGTTGTCACCCTTCCTCCAAAATTTGCAGAGCCTTATTCCCTCTGCTCCTTGGACACAAATACCAAATACCAGGACAGGATCTGTCTGGACTGGAAGTGGTTGCACAAAAACACAGGATGGGAACCCTGGTTCTGCTCATCGAATACACCTGCTGGAACAACATAAAAGGGGAATGCTCACCTTGCCTCTTTGCCTTCCCACACTCATGCAGCATCACAGATGAGATGCATTTATGGGTTAAAATCTCTCTTTTAAAGGCCAGCTGGATTCCTGCAGCAACAACCACTGTACATAGTTCCAAACCCCTGATGCTGGAAGACTTCTAGAAAGAAAAAGACTTAACAGATATAAGCTGAATTTCCTTATCATTAGAGGAAATTGCTGCATAGCTCTTTGTTAGCATTTAGTGCCTCACAGTTTCCCTTTCAACAGCTTGAAAGGGCATCTTTTGAGAAAGACAACAGCTGAATGCTGCACATAACCAAATGCCCTGGTTGTAAAGAAAAGCAAATGTCCATTCTCTTATAATGAGTTTCCTTAACCAGCTTTTGTGCTTCTACGTGTTTGTTGAAGGATTGCTCCATGAGGAACTCGCTATGAATACAAAAAGAAACAGAAAATTCACTTCTGAGGTTGTTTTGATGCCTTTTTTCTCCCCCTATAGAAAGGAGTTCTCTGCAAAAGTGGAGATAAACACTATTTTCTTTTCGTGCAAGCATCTCTTATGATTGAGTCCTGTATGGTCCAGGCATTATTTTAAATGTACAGAGGAGCAGCATATTTGTGTACAAATTATGAAACAGAAGTCATGAGTGACCTGTCCTTTGACAGTATCATCCCTTTTTTAAATTCTCCTTTCTATTTTGGAGACTGTCTGGGTCTGGTCACCAGAGGAAAAAAACCACCACAGCCTGCAGAAGTTAATGCTCCGCTCTTGGTGTGAACTCGCCTGATAATTTGGCTCTCAGCATCTACTGTGCTTATGATTAGATCACAGAAGCATGAAACAGTTTGGGTTGGAAAAGATCATCCAACCCCCCTACCATGGACAGGGATTCTTTCCACTAGACTAGTTGCTCAGAGCCCCATCAACCTGTCCTCAGACACTTCCCAGGAAGGGGCATTCTCAGCTTCTCTGGGCAACCAGTGTCGGGGCCTCACCACCCTCACAGTGAAAGAATTGTTCCCTAATATCTAACCTAAAGCTTCCATCTTTCAGTTGGAAAGATACATCCCTTCCATCCAATACATTGGTCTTATTCCCCATATCGTTAGGAAGCGGTTTTTCACAGAGAGAGTAATTGCGTATTGGAATGGGCTGCCCAGGGAGGTGGTGGAGTCGCCTTCCCTGGAGGTGTTTAAGAGAATATTGGACGAGGAGCTTAGTGACATGGTCTAGCTGGGGGGTGTAGGGCTGGATGACCCTGGNACCCCCCTACCATGGACAGGGATTCTTTCCACTAGACTAGTTGCTCAGAGCCCCATCAACCTGTCCTCAGACACTTCCCAGGAAGGGGCATTCTCAGCTTCTCTGGGCAACCAGTGTCGGGGCCTCACCACCCTCACAGTGAAAGAATTGTTCCCTAATATCTAACCTAAAGCTTCCATCTTTCAGTTGGAAAGATACATCCCTTCCATCCAATACATTGGTCTTATTCCCCATATCTTGAAAACTTGTGTGATTGAATAGTTAACTTTCACAAAGCTTCGACAAGGTGAGGGTTGACAAAATGAAATGCTGAACTGGGCATAAAACACTGTCAATGTCACACCCTTTTAACCTTTAATTTCTCTTAAAAAGGACTGACATCCAAAGTCTGTGTAGTATTATCTGGCTCCAATACACATATGCCTGGGGTTTTTGTAATCTGTAAACATGACTAAATGTTCAACATCTACTCAGAAAGCAAAATTATATATCTAATGTAAGTCCCATTTATGGTTAGGCCACTGGCATAGAAGCAGTAGAGAGAAACAAATGACATGCAAAATAATGCTGTAGGCAAAGCAAACTTGAACAATCTGAAAAGGGAAGAACGAAAGAGGTAATTATCTAAATGGCACATAACAGCCATTATTCAAATATTCACAGCTTGATCTAAACCTCACTGAAGTTAACAGAAAGATCCCCCTTGACTTGAGCGAGTTTTGAATTAAGATTTTAAACATCACTAAGAGGAATATTTGATGAGATTTATGTATTTGTAATTTTTTTTAGCATTCCACACTCAAACTTTGCAATAGGAAGGCCATGAAGCAGCAGCTCATCTTCCCCTTAAGCAGACTTAATGAAGTAGTTGGCTTCAGAAAGGCACCAGATAGTTACCCGTTATTTCAGACATCTGACTGTACCTGACTTCCAACTCAGTGACATCGTGTTCCAATTTCTTGGAAAACTGTCACTGAACTAAGATTTCATATAAAACCCAAAGTGTTGCAATTTAAGTGATAGCTGAGAAACTTTTCTAGGCACATACCAGAAAGGTGCACTTTCTACTTTGACTTGTAGAGAAATGAGCTTATTTGGTGAAATTACAATTCCTATCATACTGAGATGAGTAAACAAAAGTTTGGAACTGTTGACTCTCCTTTGGATGAGATAGGTGACCCGCAATCGTTCTGCACAGTCTGTGGATTAAATGTGGGTACAACACAGCTCCAGATGAGTCTCTGCAAAGCTCTGCGCCCTTCCTAAGTCTTGAGGAGAGACAGGTATTCAGAGCAGGCCGCTGGAGACTGAATCACCTGGAGCATCCACCAGATACTCCCAGACTCAGAGCCAGATGGCTGCACTGCACATTACAGTGAAAAACGGTATATGTTGTTTTAGCAACATTTATAGCAGGGAAAATTGATCTATAGGGGAAGGAAAACACTTTAAAGTGCTTCTAATTACATGCAGCCCTGTCATGTTGTTAAATTAGGCCCACTGCTGTTTTATGAATAATTTGCAGAATTTGTTGTCAGTAAATTATATTAGGAATTGAGAACAGGCTCTGGACTGCAATGCAGCAGGTTTTTCCTTCCCTTTTTCCTTCTTGTAATACATTCAGAGTATTTGTTATAACTACAGAATGTAGTTGCAATTATACTCCAAGACAAGGAGCTATAATGTACAAACAACAGTGTTTTCATTTCCCACCAGATTGTGACTTATACTTAAGCATTAAAAGTAGCTGAGTTACCAAGAATGGAGACTCTTTCCAAACAATGAAACAAACAAGTCTGTAAATAGGAACATTTTTAGGCTGATGCCAGGAAGCCCCCAGTGTTTCTTTTTCTCCTGAATCCAACATAAATAACATCGGTAACATATCATGGAAGACAAGTCACCCAAAATCCAGCACAACCACAGAGCACAGTTTCTGTAGTATACGTCAAGGGGGAACACCCAAGAAAAGAGGTAAGAGCAATTAGCAGAATTAAGGCAAAGGCAGTCTTTGATTAGGGAGATAGCAGAGCAAAGACAACAGGAGAAAACAAAAATCAATGAATTCTCTCCTTGACTCTGACCCCAGGCTACAGTGTGAGCATACCCCCAACTCCATTTCACCTCTGTATCCTCTCTCACCTTGCTTTGCTCAATGTAACACCCCAGCCCACCCTCCAAGGCTTCTTTTTCTTTGTGTTATACTCTACCTAACAGAACATCACTGCAGTGCTGCTATAACATGCCTGGAAGACTTTCTCCAAGAGGATATTTTAGTAGCACGCTGTAAAATAAGCCATGACATAGTTACATATATTTAATACACAAGCATTCTACAAAGAGGATGATGGAGGATTTTTCTGTGGAAGATACTGAATTTCTTTATGGAAAGAAAAGATCCTCAGTATCTCAGTTCACTCAAGTCCTGCCCTGCTGTGTAAATCAGAGGGTTACATGCACAGTCTGCTTTCTAGAGCATTCTAAGCTTCTAGAGAATACAGTAAAGAGAGTTCACAGGTCGGACAGAAGTCACCAAAACTAAGGGGAGCTCTTGCATTTATAATATAGTTCGGGAAAGCCTGGAAATTGGCCACAACATTAACTACTCTTGGTTGTTCCTAACTTTATAGTTCCTGGAACTCTAGGAAAAAAATAGGTTTTTCAACATAAACATTTTCTCAACAACATCAGAATTTTTAGCATGGCTTGAACCAAGCTCCATTGCCTTCCCATGACACCAAACCAAGCAGACATCTCTGAATGTGTCACTTTGTCCAGGTTGTGCACTGTCTGCTGTACAAGATATATTTGTCCAGTGAGGAATGAAGGAGCATCATGAGGTGGCAGCAGGTAACATGACATCTGCACTTCACTTACGCAAACATCTTTTCAGCAGCCTGGGAACAGGGTGCAGGCCTTGTGCCAATCAGTTTTACCTTTAAGACATAGATCAAAGATACATTACACCACATGCTTTACTTTCCCCTTCCTTTTTTTCTGTCTTTTGAAATCTGTATAGGAATAGGAAGCAGATTTATACTTACATGACAATGTCTACTTGACTTCTGAACCAGCTTTGAATTTTTAGTGGTTTGCCTGTTTAGCAGCTCATCTCATTTCAGCTGAAGAACGCATTACACTGCCTGTGCTCTAGTAAATTATCTGTGAATATTCTGATCACTTGTTGCTGTCTCCCTTGATTGACCTGGCTGCTCTGGTCCATCAGCACAGCTCCTCTGCAGTCTCAAGACTGTTATTCTCACAGAGCTGTTTTTCCTCTGTGCAGACTATTCAGATTAAAACAGGCAATTCTTTATGCATAAAATTCTCTATTTGAAGATGTATAACAAAAATCAGGGCTTTTATATGATTAATAGAGCTGTCAGGACCTGTTTGAGATTTAACTTCCTTATTGTGAAAGTTTAACTTAGCAGTTTCAGCACAAAAACCTACATAAATCACAATGTTATGGCAGTTGAAAGCAGAGTTGAAGTCATATGGATGCATAGGAGCTGAAGCAAAGTATAGCCATGAGGAGTCTTTATTATACTGAAGCACTATGAAAGTCACAGCATTTGATATAATATATACAACCAGCATTTGATTTTTTTAATGCCAGCTAAGCATTAAGTTTGAATCTCTTGATCCCCATCCTGATTTAGCATTGAGGTACCCTGTACCTTAAACCACAGTCACCGTCTCAATGAAACAGGACCGAAGCGTGTGTGCAAAAACTCCATGAAAGTGGGGAGTCTCTGCTTCATCCTCCCAAATGCCACAGTGTCTGACTGTGGTAGTTGTGTCAAATAACAGTAAAAATTCACCTGATTTAAACTCCAGCCACTAATTTTTTAGACCATTAAAAACCCTGCTCTGTATTTCTTCTATGGCTTAAGCAGGTTGGTTTGCCCAGAGGTATTCTGTGACTCATCATACTACCTATTCAAGCTAGTAAGTTTACTATTGACTTTACATAAATTTCCAAACATACCCTCAAATACAAAACTACGGTAAATTGGCACTTATGCTGAGGGCTTTTCTGTTTTTCTAATAAATTTTCTATTTTTCTAATTATTTTTCCATTTATTTTTCTATGCAAACTTCAAGGTGACCTTGCTGGCATTTTGGGGGACAGCGCTCCACCTCCACTGCTGGGGTAGAACTGGGAGCTCTCTTCCATATGAACAGATAAATATATAAATTAAACATTTAGCTTTAGCATGCAGTTGTTAGAAATGTCTGCAGGAGGAAGACTCAGATAATTGAAACTGCATAATAACATTCAGCTTAATGAAATGTTGATGTTATAACAATAGGAAAACACTGCAGAGTACCCATATAACAACATTGAATAATCTGATATTATAGCATTAAAAAACCCCACTTGATTAGAGGCCAGGAAACAATTTTCTTGGAAACAAATTCTATGTTCAGTAGGCTGCTTCTGCTGCTGGATAATGACACTGCTACAAGAACAACTGCCCACAGAACAACCACATGACACTAGGATTTATATATTTTTGCCAGGAAGAAAATATGTCAGTGATACTCAGAATAACTCAGACTGAGTTAGCATCCCCAGTCCATGCACACTTCTCTATGCCCCTCAGAGGTGGCAGCCCTCAAGCTAAGCCATGACAGAACACCAAACCAGCAGAGTTTTTACCATGACTGTTTTGGACTACAGCACAACCATAGCCTCAAACTTACTCAAGGCTTCCTCTAAACCACACACTTTGTCTTTACAGAGCAAGGGGCAATTCTGTCTCAAAGTTTCTCACCTGAACATGGGATGAGAGGAGAAACAGAGACAGAGAGAAGTAAGTTGCCCATGGCAGCAACACTCTGAGTTGCCTGTGCCTTGTCCCCTGCCCTTCCTGCAGCATCCTGCTGCTCCCTGTCACTAACACCAAGGCAGGCAGGGCAGGCACAGTGCTTACACTAAGTCTGGGGGTAGTTCCATGAGAATGGAAATACCATGCTTCTCCAGCTTATGAACGTCTTACTTCTTATTTTCTTTCCTCCACAAATCAAGAATTTCTCTATGTTTGATGTTGTGGCACTGGTACAAAGATAATCTCAGAGAACTGTGAGACCACGTAACTATGATCCAAAGCAAAAATTCTATGCAAACCTTGTCTAATCATTAATTTACTCCAGCCTACCTGGCAAACCTCCTGCTAGGATGACAACAGACAATTTGGAGGAAGAATTGACTCCCCCACCGCCAGGACACAGGTAAAATCTCATCAGAACATTCACAGAGCCAAAAAAAAGGCGTATTAAAAAAATGAAACAGAGTACTCAAAATGGCTTGTGTCTGCAGATTGGCCTTATTAACATGTAGACACATTTTCTCTCAGGCAGGTAGTTTATATAGAGGTTCATTATCTTACACAGTGCTCATAACTTCTTCCACTTTAATCTTGGACTCTAAAGGCAGTCCTTCTGTATTGATTCCAAAGCAGACATAGACATATGTAGAGAGTAGTTTTAAAATGTTTTTAAAACAGCCACAAGCTTTACTTTCAAAGAGTTGCATTATCTCTGGAATAAATTCAAGTTTTTTCACGTGAAAACAACTCCATTGAAATCAGTGGAATTGCATCCACTTAAGACATGGGTGATGTCCTCAAACCTCAGCTTTGAAGTGCAATGGCATCAGTAACAGAGGACAGCAACAGAAATTATTCCATTTTGCCTCCAGATTTTCCATTTCCCGAGCTTCCCAAAGGCTCACTAAGTTGCTGTCACAGCCTCCTCCAGCTGTGGCCACAGGCTCCATGCAGCAGAACAACTGCAGGCGACACAGCCAATGCTGCTGACAAGAAATGCTTGTTTTCAGACACAGAGACAAGGTACATTGGTCTCTTTCTCCTTGGCCAGTCACATTGGCATCTCTACCTACTGAATTTGGTGCTGAGCAAGCCTGACACAATTCAGTTGCTTAAACATAAGAGATCAATACCATTTCAAAAAAACTAGGGTAACTGAGGGTTTGGTCTATAACAAGTCCTGTGTTGTAATAACCAGCCTCATTAGACAGCTCCATGTGGGCAGCTAAATCCCACATTTCTTGACCAGTTATCTTTCCCATATAAGCAGTTGGCCATCTGTCGTACAAAAAATTGAGCAGATCTATTGCTGTACAACATACATTTTAGAACTCAGAGAGATAAATCTTGAAACCCGAATGGTGCAGCATTCTAATGTCATTTGAAACAGAGAAAGGAGAAAAATTATGTAAGAAAGATCATTTTGGCTGAATTGGTTTTCCTCTTTTGAAAAAGTACTGAAGACTGTACATGAGGTAGATCTTTTTCAGAAAGGGCTTTCAACACCAAGTCAGCCTGGCTTATGGGGAAAATGTGGTTCTGAGCAAAAGCAAATACATAAATAGATTGGCTAGATTTGAGAGAGTAAGGCAATAAATCAAATCCCCATAAATAGCACTCAGAGTCACGTACCATACAAAGTCACCTAAAGCAGTGCAGAAAGAAAAAACATTTGGAAAGCATAAAACCCAGAAACCAGACAATTTCAAGAGGGCAAAGAGTGCATAATTTATAAGAGAGGTAAAACTGCACTGGTTAGCAACAAAGAAGTGAAAAATAGAAAACAAAAGTTTTTCACTCCAAAGTTTTTCCATAAAGTACAGTCACTACGCTGTCATAAGGGATTTAGAGGATACAGGCAAGACAAGTGCACAGCCCTCTGTTCTCCCAACAACAGCTTCTGGTGGGAACTCACTGATGTAAGCACAACAGCAGTGTAATGTCCAGTCTATAAAATTACTCTCCCCTGAAGGTACTTCAGTCACCATTAATCTTGACATTAACAATGTCATATTGGTCTTATTTTATCTATCTCAAGATGTTTCATATAATTTTGCAAAGGCATGGGCAAAAAGTGTTGCTGCCTTTGCAAGTGGTTGAATTCAACTCGCATGGTATTTTAGCAACAGCTTGCTCCCATTTCTGCACAGCAGTGCACACGACAAATAAATGGTACAAGAAATAAAACCCAAGCATTTTCTCCTGGTTTCATTCTTTTCCCTGTTCACACATTCCCCTCTTCTCACAGCCCATACTAATATTGCTTTCCAGTCCAGGGCATAATTATTTTAAACTTCTTACTCCAGTTAATCTGTAGATCTTGACATTTTCAGGCTGCTTTGACTGAATGTTTGACATGGCTTTGAAACAGCAGTGAGATAGGGATGTGAAGCAATCAGCTCAGCCTGACTCCCACAGCCAGGGGGACAGTGGGAGGAAATGGAATCAGAAAGTTCATGGTTGGAGATAAAGACAGGAACATCACTTACCAACCACTGTCATGGATGAAAGAGACTGACTCTACTTGGGAAAAACTAACTTAATTTACCAACAATTCTCAAGTAGCGAGAAACAAAAAGACATTAAAACAAATCCATTCCCCCCCCCTTTCTCAGGCGCTAAACCTCATTTCTTCATTGCCAACTTCCCTGCACCTCCCAACCCAAACTGTGCAGGGTGAGGGGCTCCTGTCTACTGCTCTTCCCTGGTCTCCCCAGGGATTGCTGGGGACTCTCTTCCCTGCTCTGCTCTTCCCTCCAGTCTCTCCCCAGGTTCTCCAGGGGCTGGGGATCAGGTTTCCTCAGTGTGCAGTGTCTCATCCTCTCTGGAACCCATTCTCCCCGAGGAGAACCAGCCTGGCTGAACTCAGCTGTGCCTTAGGTGGGGCAACCCCAGGACACCCTCACAGAGCCCTCCCAGCCCCACTGGCAGCACCCCATCGTTTACACCCAGTACAAAGGCAGAGCTCACTGCCCCCTGCCACCTATCACAGCCCCTCAGCTCTGCCATGGCCTAGTTCTAGGACTGGGACACAAAATGCAAAGTCTTTATAGGCACATAAGTGATGACACAAATCAGCAAGAATCATTATCTTAATGCTTACTAGACTTAATTATTTTTTACTGTACACATTAGACAAGAGAGGCAAAGCCTTCATTGGGTGTCTAGAAGAGAAGTTTTTACCCTCTCCACTTCCATTTAATAACATCCAGTATTAGCCTGACACTGAAAATGTCAAGTGAGTGGTGCACAGCAATTGCACAGGTAAATAAGTGTTAGTTTTCTTTATAGGATACCTCTTGAGCTTATCATCTTGGGAGAAAAATAGCTTTTATACTTAGGGGAGAAATGGTGCTGGCTGGCTATGTGGTAATCACTGCCAGTATGAAAAATAGTAGGAAGCCAAAGTCTATATAATCAAAGGGGGAGAAAAGTGCAGCCATGGCCATGCTGGAGCTGCTGTTAGTCTGGTTTTGAGAGAAGGTGAAGCCTGGGATATCTAGGCCATGAGTTTGTATGATCACCCCAACTTTTATTTGTTTTTATAACACAAATGCAATTCAGACAGGTTATCATGAGAAGCCCCAAGCTAAGCTTTCTCTACTTGCAAATAAGAAAATGAAGTCTGCACTGACAGTGCTGGCTTTGGTGCTCCGAGTTTCTTTCTCGGATTTCCTCCTTGCCTTTCTCCCATGTGTGCCCCGAGTCCTTGCTGCATTCAAAACAGAGAGCAAGATTACAGCCCAGAAGACTGCAGGAGGAAAGGTCTAGCTCAGTGTCACTGATGATTCCCATCACAATTACTGCCAGCATGAGAGGAAATAACAAACACAACTCAGCTTTTATGTCCTGCCTCCAATGACAGCGAGTTCTAGAGGTCTGACTGTGTCAGGTTCCCTCCATGTGAGCACCTGATTTTGACCTTTCAGCGCTTTCTATTTCAGCCACCTTTCCATTCTTTCCCATCCCACCATGGCCTGTGATGGCTATACATATTTTTAGTGACAGTAAGAAAAGGCCAGCTAGCTTTAGAAGCTTTGATTATAAGCAGAGCAATTTCCTCTCCTGGGCAGTGCAGTTTCTCCTATGAATATTTGTCTGAGTCACGCTGTTTCCAGCAGCGATGTAACTGTTCACTTTCCTCCAGAAGTGGGGACACTGAGAAATTAGAAGAAACAGAAACAATATCATCATCTAGTGCCCACTCTGCCCCTGCACCCTGAGCCAGCCTCTGCAACAGGAGTCATTTGCTGCCCGGCAAGACAGGAGCCAGGACCCGGGAGGATGTCATTGCAAAGAGACTGGCTCTGTGAGCTGAATGCTGGAGCATACTGCCAGGCTGGCCCTGCTGCCATCAGCCTCTGTCTGAGGAGAGGTGGCAGCAGTCTATTGAACAGTCAAGGGAGATTAAGAAGCAAACAACAGCCTGTGAACCTTGTTTCCTAATACATCACCATCAGGCATCTTGCTTCTTTGGGAAGGTCTGTTTGAAACCCGACCAAGAAGAAAGCTGTTGTCACTGGCTTTGGTATTTTGGCTTAGCTTTGAATTAGAAGTCAAGGAAGCAGGAGCAGAATATTCAAGAAAAGTGCTACTAAATGAGACACTTGTCAAACTAAGTTAATGTCCTACCTACCCACTTTGACAGTATATCTTTAATCATAAATGAAAACAAGGAGATGATCAGTGCCACTGAATTAACTTCTAATTTCTTCTGAAATATTTAACACAGCATTGTTTAAATCTGGCTGATAAAATATGATTATGACCAAGCCTTTTGAAATGTTTCTACGTTGAGAAGCCCTAGACAGATTATTTTGCCATGAAATGTTTGTAGTGTGCTGTAGGACTGTGAGGCAGGGTTATTCCTGCTCTGAGATGGAAAACACACAGTACAGCAACCAACACAGCAGCCTGTGCAACAGCATCTTGGTTAAACACAAAGCTTAGAAATTCTAAATCATGTTATAAATTTATCTCTGTGGGAATCACTACATCATGGGGTGCCTCAGCCTGGGCAGCGTTGTAAATCTTTGTATCCTTTTCATATTGTTTCTTTTTGTTTCCGACAACTTAAAGTATGATTGATCAGACCTTACCCTTTGGTATCTTAATGGTATCCTCACAGAGGAAAAGTGCCAAGCAGCAACAGAAGAGTATGTGAACTGTTCACGTTTGACATAGTTGAAGGATTAGTTTGGGGGTACACGTCAACCCACGAATTGTAATGCTCCTGGCAAGAATTTTGATAACCTTTCATAGATTTTACTGCAGATATTTTACTAACCACTGAAGTACCATCTGACAGCTGGATATTAGAGACAGATACTGTAAAAATAATACGTGGAGCACACCCACAGAGATGCAGTCTCCCACACTCAGTCCAGAATAGCATTTCCTTTTCCCAGGTGAGAATCTCCCATCTCTTTTGGTGGAGACCCTTAGCACAGGTAACAGGATAACCAAACACAGACCACTGTGACTGAGGTGCTTTGAGGTCTGCACTTACAATCAAGTACAGGACTGCGATTTAATAAAGGAAGGCTGCAATAGCAAAGAACAATTTGAACATGAGACAAAGGGGTAGGAAAAGAGAAATGCATAAAATGTTTTAAAGCAGAGAACGAAGACTGCTGTGTAGCCTCAAGGTTTAAACACCGCCTGAGAAATCAGTTTCTTTGCTTCAGTCCACTAATGATTCAATCCACGATATGATTCAAAAGACTGGAATAACATCTGACCATCAAAGCTTTCCCAACCAGCAGTGAAAAGCCCATTCTTGCACCATGAAAGAAAATGTGAAGGGAAAGAAAAAACTCTTCCAAGAGCTGTGTGTTGTCAAATCCAAAATACAGTTAGTCTGTGACAATAAATTTCTTTAATATTTACATGACAGAAAGCCTACCCTGATAATTGACCTGAATTCCTTATACAAAGCTTTATAACCTTCATTATATTTATGTATTCATTTGAAAAGATTTAAGTAACTACTCCAGGCATGGGGGAAATGTACTGCACCCTGAGCAGGGAGAACCTCCTTAGAAACCACCCAGCAGCACTTGAAGAGGTGCAGGTGATCTTACACAAGGAGGCATTTTAATTCATTCTTTTCTGAAGTATACAGAATAAAGCTGTCTATTAATCTGAAGACCTTGAGGTAATCCCACAGACATTGTGTATTCATCATGGCTTTTATCTATTGCAAGAAAGCTGATAATGACCCTGTGGGGAAGAAGAGCAAAAGAGATGGTGACATAGAGAAATACTTGGGGACCAAGTAGTGCCATTTTTACAGTGCAATTTGAGATGCCTATGGAGAGTGATTTGGTTCTTTCAGTGATTAAAGTTGCTGTCCCTCAAAGTGGCATTGCACTGTGTTACCACAAACTAAACTCATATAACATGGACATCCCAGACTAAATTTTCATCTATAAAAACAAGATAACAAGCCTGTAATTACCCCCATTTCCCTGTCACAACACAAGAGCAAAGATTCCTAAGTATATATCCATATTTTGGGGACTGATGCAGCTCGTTTCTGTGGCACAAAGCAGGGAACGGAGGAAGCCTCCCCAGGTCCAGAGCATTCCAAAAGCACCAGGAAATGCCTGTGTCACTACTGAAGTCACAATCTGGAAAACAAGTCAAGTTGAATGAACAGATCCCCGTTTACCTGGAGATCAGAAGCAGAGCCATTCAGAGAGCACAGACCTGAAGCCTTATACTCTTCTTAAAGGACAGTGCCAAGAGACAGTGCCTGTACAACACAGAGGAGGAGAGGACATTGTCACACCTGGAGGACAGTGTTAGCTTCACTGTTTCCAGTTCCTGAGTTCTTGCTGCTCTTAGGCTTTTTCTACCCAAAGAAGACTGTCAGTTTTGCCAAATCCCACATGGATTATGCATTTCATAATCCATGCAAGCACTTCAGATTAAACATACTGCACTAACCCTGCCTATATCTAATTTTATTACTATATTATCCTCTTATTTTCCTGGCTCTAAGTGTTTCCTTGACATATTGAGCAGTCGTTTGCACATCCTAAAAAGTGTGGGTTGTATGTCTCTTCTTCAGTATTGCTGCATTATGCAGGGAAACCTCAAATTCTCAGCTCCAACTCCCTGGAAAATCAGCATCTGGACTTCAAGGCCCATGTCAGTGAGGATGAAAACCGCATGTAACCAACAAAACTGGGAGGCTAGCCGGGCTGTCCTCCAGCACTGCCCACATCACAGAAATAGTTGCAAGAAGGGGCTTTTGGCCTTTCCCAGATTCATTCCTCCACTTACACTTATTCCCCGTCCTGAGGGTCACCACAAGCACATTCAGCGCTGTCACACATCACCAGCCTAATGTGACACCACTACAGGTGATGTGGCCCTGAATTCATTAGTATTGTCAGTAACCACAAGATGCATTGAGCTGGCTGCTGGGGACCACACAAGGGATTTAGAATTAAGAGTTTGGAGAACTGCTAAAAAGAAAAACAAACAAAACCAAAACGCCACCTCATGAAACAGATACAGAGATGGTAAGCAAGATTGGGGGTGGCACAGGGATGCACATGAAGGTGAAAAAGGAGAAGCGAAGCAGAAGTACTGGTGTGTTCCTCTGACTTTTAGGAGCTCCAAAGTATTTTAAAAGCAAAACAAACAGGAGATATTTTTCTCTGTGATTGGCCTTTTAGTGACAGGGTCTGCAAATATTATTGGGGAAGAAGGTATTGGTATAATTCATAGAAAAGAGGACTCTAAATCAGGAGAGCAATACTTGAAAACACAGAGCCAAGCCAAAGCGTACTTCTGAAGGACAGCTAATTTTTGCAGCCTGCACCTCTGAAAGGACTGGCTTGGTTCCTTTCCTGTTTCCACCACCACTTCCAAAATTGTTTATATGCCCAGCTCCAGCTCCCAGTGCATAGAAAGTGAATGCAAATCTAAGAACATTTTCTCGGACGTGTTACTGACAGCCTGCAGAACAGAAGTGTTCGAGGCACCTTCAGAGGTTTATTTGTTCATTGCAAGAGGGCTTCATTTTAATCAAACACCTTACAAGCTGAGGATATCCATGCATTTGAGGGGGACAAACATCATCATCCTCTAATCAGGCGCATTTATAACGAGCTGTAAAAATTTTGTCTAGCAATTCTTACCTTAAACCCTAAATCTTGTTTAAGCAAAAGTGGATTCTTTACATAAAGGTTGATACATCAATCCTGGCACTATAGAACCATGCCTGGAGTACTTCTGATTCCCTTTATAAGTAATACATTTCACATCATGGAGGCAACCATGACAACAAACCCACTGAAAAAGCAGAGTGCTTTTTGTCACTGAAGAGAATTATCATTCCATCTCCCTCTAAGATTTGATGGAAGACTAATAGAAAGGCACTGTGGAAAACTTACATCACAGCTGTCCTTCAAAGTTCTCTTTTTTCTTACCCTAAGAAAACTTAAGATTTAAATTCATAGTAGATTTTTTTTTCAAAGAACGTAGAATGAATGCACAATCCAAATAATTACTCTCTTTTCTTTATATTTGTTCAGTGCTTATTGAACAATTAAAATTCAAATATTTCTTATGAATTTGCTTAAAGAATGCAATAAAAATAAATCAATTTCATAATAAACTTATTCTTTTCCATGCTGCAAAGTCCTTGATGGCATTATGACTTTGTCTTTTATGTCTGAATTTTGTAGCTGCCACTATAGGCTCTTTCTTCATATCTCAGACTGGCCTGTGGTCATGTCCCTTTCAAGGTGGTAATTCAGGGTTTCCCAATTTGCTAGATCATCTCTCTTCAGCTACAAGCTAATGGTTTATTTCAAGAATCTGACAAGGCAGATAATCACAGATTTACAAGAGGAGGCAAGAACATTTTTGGAAGAAAAACAAAGCCTTAGGAAATGGAAGGAGATCAGGAAAGAAAATATCATTATGGGGAAAAACAAAAACAGGGATATGATCACAGCCTTCCAAGGTGAGAACAAGGTTGTCGGGGAAAAGAGTATCACTTTATAGGAAAAAACCCAAATAAAAACAAACGACACGATCTTACCACTGGATAAAGTGAGTGAAGTGAGGCCTGGGGAGAATCTAGACCAATGGAAAATTGGGCTGGAACTTTGGAAGAAAAGACTGGACCTTTGGAACAAAGAATGGGACCTTTGGGAAAAGGAGCAAGGATTCCTTGGAGAGCAAAAACATTCACAGAATAAAACAGCTGAAACCAAAAACGAGGCACAAGCATACTTACAGTGAATTCCATCTTCAGAAGCTTGTAAAGGCTTCACTGCTTTTTACCTCGTCAGTGCTTTATTCCCTCCCTTTATTTTCTACTAGTTCACTGTTTTCTCTCATGTAACTGCAACATTTGACTGTCCAGACCTAATTCATCAACAGGTGGAAAAGGTTTCTAAACTTTATCTCCACAAAGAATTAAACATCAAATTTCTATTTCTCCTAATGAAATACAACGAAAATTTTGTTAGTGTTATTAATTATCTGTGATTAAAAATCAGTGAAAATTTTGAATATATGTATATATATTATATATACTTGAATATACTCTGTTGCTTTTCTTTTAAACTGAGAAAGAAAATTAATTCCAAAAACTTTTGGATTTCTCATTGTTCCTTCCCATGGAAGGGGCACTGGTCTGTGGCACTGTCTCTCAAAAACATAGGAGGCACATATGTACCATCTTGCTTAAAGATGTAGAAAGGGATGAAATCTAGCAGATACTGGGGGACAAAAAGAAGAGGATAGTGCTTGGAAATAATCATTATTTCACTACTCAGAATCTCACAACAGTATTCATTTCTAGAAGTGATCAAAATACTCACTTATACATTACAATTCATCCCTTTCCAAGGCAGTTATAGCAATTAGGTATGTGAACCTATATTCTCACTGTCTTCTTACAGTTTCTAGGTATGACAAAATATTTTGGAATAAATGGAAAGAGGAGAGAGGAGGAGAGAGGGTGCAGTGAGCAAAGAGTGCAAGTCAGTCTGACGAACACATAAATGACAGATTTCTGTGGCATAGCTGAACTGATTGCAGAGGGTGCTTTGACCTCTGCAGTGTCCAGAAGATCAAAGCTTCATACAATTGCATTTAGTATTCCCCTGAAATCGTATGTACTCTTTCAAGACAGGAATACAGCTCAGATACTGAAACAGTAGTACTCAAGTTTCCAGAGAAATCACCACAGAGGCACAACAGATCATTTTCTCTCATGTATATATTGTCTCTCTGTTTGGGATAATTTCACAAACTGTTGCTCCCAGTGAGGAAATAAACCACTGTTTTTTCAGTGTTTGCTCATTTGTATTAGCCTGAGGTGAGGCAGATGTCAAGCCCAATGACATAACCCGAAAGATGCTCTGAAACCTCTGTGCTGAGCAGCTGCCAAAGCAGCAACGTTGGGATCAGCAGGTCCTTGACAGGCACAAAAATATTTTGCAGTAACTTGCTGTAGAATATTTTAAAAACCACATTAGAATCATTAAATAGTTTAGGCTGAGACCTTTGGAGATCATCTGGCCCCATCCCATGCTTAAAGCAGGGCCAAATTCAAAATTAGATTTGCACTGGAATTAGACACACCACAGCAGGAAGGGTTTCATATTACTAAAACAAAAATTTTCCAGATCATCATACACAGTTCATGAGGTTTTGATTATTCTGAAACTCACTCCATGTATGTGCCTTGCAAAACAGTAAGAATGCACTAGGTTATTTCCTTCACAGTCTTCCTCTCTATTCTGAGAATAATAAAAGTAGCTTACACTGACTTCAAGACCTTCATGTGTTTCTTCAATCTTCTGGGAGAGAGTCTGAGAAATTAATCCTTGAAGTTCCACAAAGAAAAAAAAAGTTTAATCAACTGTTACTGAGTTGTTGGGGGAGAAAGAATAGAATTGATGAAAGAAAGATTGTCCTTGGATTCACAGGAGACTATGGACAATGCTACAAAGACTTGTGTTCACTGGGAAGGAGATTAAGATACGAAAGATAAATAAAGAAAAGATAAAGAAAAGATAAAAATTATATATCCAGAATGGGTCAATAACAGTTGACCAGAGGCTGGTCAATATAATACAACTGATGTTCACTCAACAACGTGAGTTTTCAAAATAAATCAAATCCCCCTTAGGCAGAGATCCATTATTGGAGAAACTGCCTGTTTCACATATTTCTTGATCATGAGGACACCATTAACACTGTTAAAGAAAACATTTGCCACCCTCAAATATATTTAGCCGAGAATTTCTCATTCTAGTCCCAACACCTACTCTGACTGCACTTCTTACTGAGGACATAGCTCTAACTTTCAGCTTCAGACTGTAGCTTTTGCAGAAGATCAACAAAACCAAAGCAAATTATTTTGTTTTCCGATTGTAAATTATTTACTATACGAACAAAAAGAATAAAGCCCAAAGGAATGGTGGGCGTTTCATTAATGCTGATCATGAGCAAGGAGAGCAGATGTGATGTCTGATGGGAGAAATGGTTTGCTAGAGAGAGCTATAAACTAGACAGGAACTAGGAGTCAGGAGCAAGGCCAGATGTAAACAAGGCTGCAGGAATTGCCCTATAGAACCATCATATACAAAAAAGGACATTTAGTAAATGATACACAGGATGTGACTTCTGATTTGACAGGCAATCAGGAAACAAAACAATTAATTTTTAGACATGTTGTGAGTCAAGTTGAGAACTGTGAACTCATCTGTGTAGGAGAGGAAGCTGAAAGAGGAGCTGGGGAGAAGCGGGACCATTTCTTTGCTTGGGGAACTGCCTTCTGGTTATTCCAGGCGGACACATTTTGTTTTGACATGTTCTGTCATTTTTTGTCACTTGTATCACGTTACATTGTCTCCTGGACTGTAATTAAGTGTGACAGAGGAAAACAGACCAGCTGAGACTTCACACGATGTGGCAGTTAATAGATATGCATATTTGTCAACAGTTTTGCTAAATAAACCTCACTGGCAATAGACTATGGAAAGGACAAAGGCACAAAGATAAGAAGTTCTCTCCCATGTAGAGAAATTAGTTACTTCAGTTGTTGGAACCCTCCACATTTTCATACACAAGAGGTGCAGGTGCTGCTGTTTGGATTCAGGCCATGAGACCTCCTTAATTGTACTCTTTAGACTTAATTCATTGTTCCCATGGATGAGACAAAGGCAAGTGATGCTGAAGTGTCTCATTGCCTTCACTTCTCCAGGCCGATGCTCCTGACATGCAGCCCCAGCAAACCCATCAGCAAGTACTTCCCTCCACCCTGTGGGTCTCTTCCCAGAAAGGAATTAATGTGCATTAACGGCTGCCCAGCCAGCTTCATCTAACACCCTCTGCGAGGCTCACCTGCCTCAGGACATGCTCCAGGAACAAGCATCAGGATGGAGATGCAGCTGCTCTGGCATGCCCGTGCAAGCGCTGTGCTGCTCAGTGCAGGGCACTGCTCCCACCCCACCATGAGCTGCAATAGGTCCTAACAGGCACCTGCAGGGACTGTGGGGTCAAGGGCATTGTGCTAACAGCCATCCCACGAGGGCTGGAAACTCGGCATCAGGGCAGATAGAAACAGGTCTCAAAACACAAACCAGAAGAGGTATTCTTGCTTTGGCTAGGACAAGGAGGAATTATGAGTAACACCATTGTTTAGATCAGAAATTCACAGAGAATGGTCCACAGAAAGCTCAGCTGCAGTAGTTTGGCTCAGCTCCATAAGCTTTGATAGCACATGGCTAATTTACTCAGTCCCAGAAGGAATCTCACACCATGCCATTCCGGGAAACGGATGATAAAACGAATTTTTCTAAGTCTGCTCAGTAACATTTCTTGCTTAAGTAGGACACTAATTAAATCTAACATACAACCTATTAACCGTAACTGAGAGGGACATTCTGAGTTCCTCTCTTGGGAAAGCCATACTGACCCCCAAGATGGCCCTGCAGTGATCTGGACACCAGCAACAAACAGAGTCATAAGGTTCTTCAGCTCTTTCTTACTTTTTCTAGGAACTGATTATGTAGATATCATAAGGCAAAGGTATCTTTTCCAGTGAAGCTGTTCTACCAGGAAAAAAGGTTTTTCCTTGACTTAATGGATTAATTCTTTAATCTCTCTCAACTCTTGACCTTTGTTCAGATTTACACATTCTTAAGTGGTGCACAGAGCAGCTGGATACAGCAGATCCAGAGGGTTAATACAGAATCTTAAAAAGTTGCGTTTAGGTTGCACTATGTACATAGTGCAGTTCAGGGGTGGAAATCACAGCAGCTTGTTTGCCTGAAACTTATACAAAACTAGACAGAGATTTGAAAAACAGTTTACATCAGGTTTTATCACTGCATCGTCATTGTGCTGCTTTCCACAACCACCACTGGGCACATCCTCTAAGAGGCAGAGATGCTCCTAGAAGGTGCTAAACATTCCCAGCTCAAATGCTAATGGGAGCTCTCCAGAGGTGATGTTTGGTCCTGTACATCATAAAAGTCACCATCTCAACTACATCATAACAATGTTAGTTTTATACAACTTGATTTCCACTGTATAAATAAACTGGCACAGTTTAAGTTGTAAAACAGTTTAAAATGATCTGCAGTGAATTTTGCTCTAAATATTTGTGTTTCAGTACTAATTGTATCAACTATAAATACTGCACATCAGCTTCTTCTCTATGTAACTCCAGAGAATACGTATACTTGCACTAGGGATAAATTATATTTCACTACCTTTTCATAGTCAACCCCCCCCTGTATTACTGTGGAGTGATTAAAAACGGTCTAGTCTGCATCACTGCTGTCTTGTAGCAAAAAGGAACAGGGTGAATGTAGTACAGGTGACATTCAGTTACACCAGCACTGCCAAACCCTCTTCCACGTCTCATTTGACCCAAGTCTGAAAACAACAGTGGGGATATAATAAAATAAAAATATTTGACAATTGCCGTAAAGAAGGGGTGGCAAATATAGGTCAGAGCAGTGTAACAACAGAACTGACTGAACAAGTTAGAAACTAATCTAGATTTTTTTCTCTTGCCCAAAAGTTCAGACAAGTGGAACGGTATCTTGCTTTCCCCTATCCCAGCAAAGGATGTTTTTGCCTCACCTTTACTCAATCACTGCAACATTAAATGAGCCATGAAAAAAGCTGAGCTCAATGCTTACACCTCAGGCAGATTTTAACAGCAACTGCATGTATTGACCTAATTGTACAGGTTAATTATTCTACAGATCTTCAGGCTCTCCTTTCTCTGTCTCTTTGGGGTAATTCAAAGCTCATAGAGACTTCACCAGTGCCTCACACACTGACACCTGAAGCACAGAAAACAGAGACACCTCCCCAAAATTCTGCCTGCTACTTCCTTTATGAATGATAACAAATGTTAATAAGAAGTGTTACTCATATTCTGCACATGCCATCATTCCAGAAAACAAGAGATAGTGGATTTAGGGAGAACCTTCCCCCTTGCCCCAGGATTAGAGTCAACTGGTCAAAGAGGAGGTGTTTATAACTGTTTTCATCTTGCAGATAATATTAAGTTCTGCTTTATATTTTCTCTTGTCAGGACAACCCATAAGAAATGAATATGGGCAAGGCGTTACTTTTGCCAAGGAAAAAACAAATATGTACAATCATGCAATTTTTAGTAAAACCTGAATCTATTACAAACACAATAGTTTTGCCTCCAGAGAACAATTCTTTCGTAAACACAGAGATAAATATTCTCAATTACTCTCCTGAAATATGCACATTTTATTTTCTGGTGGATGCTTCATCCCTCTTTCGAGCTGCAAATCTTCTACAAGGCACTGGGATAAATGTAGCCCTGCCATCACTCTTTGTGATTTCAACAAGAGGCTAAATGAGTCCATTATGACTACCATGTGCTATCAAACCATTCACACCTGTTTGCTAAGGTACATAGTGACTTACTGCATCTCCAGAGAAAATTACCACTCATTATTTCATGCATCAGATTATAGCTAAATTATTGTTCTCATCGTACAAGTCTCATGTTTTATTCAAATTCCAACCAGTGCATTAACTCTGCCACTCAGCCAAGATTACAGCTAAAAATAGACAGCCCATGTCCTGCTTCAGAATATGTTTAACATTACCAACAACAACATCTCAAATTTCACATGTGCTCAGATTCCACATCTTTGACCTTCAAGAGAATTTGAGGAGTGAAACTCAGTAATCTATAACAGTCCTGAGAGTAAAAGAAATTCTGTAGCATATGGAGTTTTGTGTGATACAACACACACTCCTCCAGTGGAGGAGGTAGTTATATTTATTTATTTGGATTGTTTGACTGCTTAGGAACAATGTAGAACATAGCTGGGAATAAATATATTCCACAAGTAGCCAGACTAAAACTTTCTCAGATCCACAGTAAGAAATTGCACTTGAGTAGTGTCCACCCTTGAAATGCCTGGAAAACTCTTACTTCAGGTACTGTGACCCTACACAAAAAGAACTAAGGGAATATTGACCTTGCTCCCTCTTGGATACAGTCAATAGTGTTGTGAGTACTCTAATATATATAATTATAATATATCCATATATTCGTTCTCATGCTCTTTTCACTCAAATCAGCACTGAAGACTTAACGGCTGGAGAGATTCCAGCCCTTTTCTTCCCTTTGTTGGGAAGACAGTCCTCATCTGATGCGTACCATTTCTGACGGAAGAATTCCCCAGTGCTAGGCCATCCAGTACAAAGTTAGTTCCACTTATAGTCCAGCCTGAGTTCTGAACCACAGTACCATCTAATAGGGCTCAAACCGAGGTATGAGCAGACACAGGCAAAGCACACAAATTGGTATCATTCCTACCATTTACTTCTGAAAGGAGAAACAAGTTTTCTTAACTTTTTCTACCAGCGTCCTTCAAATCACAACTCAATTTTTAGCACACATGCAATTCTATTTTGACATGGACTGCACATTAGAAATTCAGCAACTTATGATTTAAAATATAATTATTTTTATTCCCTATTGAAAGACTTCTCTTAGGCTCACTCTAAAGATTTAAATTGAACATAAATGACCTGCAGAAGCACCAAAGCATCCTAAATTGGCTTTAAAATAAGCCAATATATTACCAAGAACTAAGCCCAGAGTGTTTAAAATAAATGCTCATCCAGGCATAGATTTAGTAAGAAATGGTTCTACATTCATTAATCAATCTATTCAGCTTCCAGTTTGGGCACAGAGGGGCTCTTCTGAAGATTAAATTGGCCTGTAATCTGTTTATAATCCCTTTTAAAGTTTCTTTTGTGCTCATTTTACTTTGTCATTCTACTTCCCCTGTATTCTGAAAATTAAGGAGCTAGAATTAATGAGGCCTGTCCCACAGTGCTTCAAAAGATTCCAAAGCCAACACCTCCTGCCAAGGTTAAAGATGAAAAGTGAAAACAACTCCATTGTATTTTCACTTTCAGAGCCTTTTTCTGCCTGCCTGGGTTGCTCTACTTCCCCATTGTATATCAAGGAGTTTGCTGCATTTTCATTATCAACCTCAGGATTTCTTATCTCTAATGCTATACTATTTAATACACTGTTTAGGTAATAGAGGAACAAAAGAGAGAAGTATATCTAACATTGGTGTTGCACTCCATAGCACTTATCTAAATGGGAAACAGTTAACTGAGCACTTTTTAATATCCTATAAGGCACCTGGACTCTAAGGCCATGTGTCTGTTGGTTCTGGTCTGTGTATTTTTCTGCAATATGGAGGCACATACACTTGTCTTGGGGCAGGGGGAATTTGTTTTGGCCCTTCCGTCTCATGTGGTCTGTATCCTGCATACTTCATGTTAAATAAATTAAGAGGGTCACTTCCTGAGCCAGGACTTACCTATAGCCAAGAGCCCATCCTTGTGACAGATAAAGAATGAAGGCCTTATAATTTACAGCGAATGACAACTGCAGAGTTTCCAACAGGAAAATCTCTTCAAATTTTCCTGATGCCACACAGGGGCAGCCTTTTTCTTGTCTTTGGCAGTTGCTTCCCCTAGAGTCTTATTCCCTCTCTAGTGGAATTTTTCTCTATCTTCCAGAAATGCACAGTAGGAAAGCAAAGGCCTAATTTAAATTATGTTCTTTTGAATAATAAAAGTTAGATTTCTTCGTGCAAATCAACAGGCTTTCACAGAACTCAGTGTAACCCTATTGACAAATGCATCTCAAGTGTTGCCACAGAAACAGGAAAAAAAAAAAAGTGTTAACCTTGACTGAGGATATCTGGAAACTCCAGACTCCAGAAACCTTAGTATCTACTACCTGCCCAAAAAAATCCATTATTTTCTTGACTTGTAGCTCTATAAACCATTAAAGAAAGTAGACATTTTTATGAATATATCTTACAATAAATATTTCACCACCTTAAAAGGCCAAAGTGTCACCACGAAATTAGCAAGAAGCAGCTATTCATGCACAATTGATAAAGAGGAGTTATCAGCAGCATTTCCCCCTTTCAGGACAGACAAGCAAACTAATTGATAAATACATTAGAAATTAATTGTGTAATTCATCATGTGGGAAAGAAGGGATTCAAAGAAGCATCTTGCACAGATAAGGGTAAAGTGCTTAGTGGACCTTTAACACCACTAATGAAATGGCTGAATGCCAAGGGGCAGGGAAGGTTCCCCTACTGCCAATTGTTGGGCAACAATAACCCTGAGACCCACTGACAGCCTAAAGGTTTCCTCTCATCCGCTGCCCTGCTGCCCGTTTTATTGACATCACACTCAGAAATTCCTATGCGTCTGTTGTCTGCTCTGAAATGTGCCCAAGGATAAACTCTTCAAATGTTTGAAATAAAAATCTACTTTGCAATCCGTCTCCTCAGTCACTCAGGACAAGTCTGAGCAGGAATATTTCCGAGAAACAGAGGCTGTGAAGGACAGCCCTCCTTGTGTCCGATAACAGCCAGGGATAAAATCCTGCCCCTAGCTCTCAGCCTGGGTGCAGTGCCCAGACCTCAGTTAAAACTCCAGCTCCCTCTGGTTTGCCAGTTTATTTTCTACCACTCATAAGACAGCGGCATGGTCAAGTACAACTATATAGCAGCTGGATTAGAAAAAACATAGTATTTCTATGTGTCCTGAAGGACTGGCCTTAACATTTAAGAAGAAATGTAGTATTAGAAACAGAGCTAAATATAAACAATTATCTGTGCTATGGAATGCTTCTGCCTTCTCTCCTGAGCCACATGAAACAGTTTTGGAAGCAACCCAACTTCGTATGTATTTTCTTACATATGAATACATGAATAATGTGGTGAGAAAGTTTATTCACTTGTGCAGAACTGCTCATATAAGTAATGTTCACTCTATTTAACCTGTTCATAGCATTTTTTACTCCCAGTAGTAGTGCATTCTTCTCCAAAACACATGCATTTTGATAATATTGAATTATCTATTGGGATTATACTAGTGTGAATTGTTTTAGAATTTCTCACCCAGTTTTCTATTGACTACTTTTTATGGCCTGTTGGGTGAAACTGGCACACTTCCAGCATTGTCTGATCTGTGTCAAATGCCTGCCTAAGGAAACACATAGAACTCCAGAACTGCCTACTTCTTCCTCAGTTACAAAGGGAATCTTGCCTAGAGAAAATTAGCTGAGACAAATCCTTTTCCAGTTGATTGAAAGCACAAGATTCAGCAGAAGTCAATGGACTATACCATCATTCAGTTATGGGTTTTTTAATAGGTAGTAGGAAATAAGTATCATTGTGACAGCAAGAAAATATATAGATATTTTATTATGAAGGTTAATAATTACATCTATTTTAAATATGTGTTATTGCAACATTTATCTTCCACTGAAATTTTAGCCCTAATTATCCTTTAATTTACATGGCATCCTGAAGCACAACCACAGCCAGCATGAGTTATTTTCAGAGTTGTATTGTGACTATATATTACAGGGTATCTTCCAAGTCGCAGACCAACTGGATGCAAATGAAGAAATCCTCTATCATCTTGCCATACAATAATTTGTAAACTGAAAGACAGATTTTTATTCCATTTTCCTGGGACGTGGTCAGGACATAAATCTTTGGACATCACTAAACACATCTCAGAACAGATTTTTATGTGATTATGAAATAAATATGAAATTCTACACTTGGGGAGGAGTCAGGCTCACTTGCTCTACATTCACAATACGAATCAGCTCTAACAGACTCCAGTTGCTGGGAAAGCCACCACAGACCAGGCCTGTAGCCAGAGCTGATGCGGGAACTGCCCAGTGCTCCCCCACTTTGTCCAGGACAGAAGCAGCACAGAAACATCTCAGAGCTCTGTGTACCTTGTAGCCTCTCAAACCCCCAAGGCCTCCAAGAGGATCCAGGAGACCACAACACTCAGGGATCACGGGCAGAAAGCTGCTTTTTCAGGGGATACAACCTTGTGCCAAACTTTCAGAAAGTCAACATGAGGTCTGGAAAACAGGAGGACACAGTCTATAGTTGCTAGGACATGTTTGGAGTCATTGGGTGAGTCAATGCCATTATGAAGGCATTGGAAAAAAGGAGCTCTGTCTCACACCCATGGTAACTTTAATACAGAGTTCATCAAGCCCAGGAATGACTTATAACTTTCAAGTTTATATTTTCATAGTTACAATGCAGTAGGTTTATTTTGTAATGACAGGGTTACTCTTCATTCAGAGTGACACAGTGTCTACTACACTATATTTGTCACAAAGAAGTATGAATGTCACCATTGTGATGAAATCCTTATTTCCATAAATTTGGATTTACAAGTCCAGGGCCAGCAGATATTAAAAAATATCCTGCATAAAATTTGTCTCTGCTCAGTTTTCTCTCTACAACCCAAAATATATATTACTGAATTTATCACTCCCTTAAATTAGTACCACAAAGTTTTATAGCAGGTTCCAGTGACATTTTAAAATATTCTTAGTGGTATGGTAAATAATTGAAAGCTGTGCTTATTATATGACATTTTACAGAGTCTTTATCACTGCAGTGATTTACCATTTTAAGTTTTATAGCAACAATATACGGAGCAGTGTAAGTCCCATGGTACTCACAACATTTATTCCACAACGGAGCCACTGGATCACCTCATTAGCAATGTTTAAACTGGAAGCAGAGGAGGTTTAAGAAACAGAAAACCCAGGTACAGTAAATAAAAATTGCTGCTCTGTTTTCTTTCCACAGCTTATGAACCTCTATAAACATACTTTATTTCTTGAGTTTTAGGGCTGATCCTTTACAGAGTTGCAGATATTTCTGAAACCTCTCTTATTTGAGGTTGAAATTCACTTTGTATTCCACACACTTCTTTAAAAACATATTAGTGCAGTCAATCTGCAAAGCAGTCATCACCTCAGCATCTCTATGCTGCATCCCCCCCAGCTGTTGGGCACGATTTGCTGACACTTAGCCAATTTCCACAACATAGCAAGATTTCCAAAAATTAACTCCATTTTTTGGCAAATACCTATAGTTCTGTCTCTGAGCAAGCACTTTTTGAAAGCTGGAAATGTAGAGGAGAGGCGATTTCCTTTCCTCGAAGCTTTCCCAGTGCCTCCGACTGCCCTGCAGGCAGGGGCAAGGCAGGCAGGAGGTGACCTCTCACCTGCTGTGTTCACGCATTGGCATCGGCTGGAAAAGGAAACACCAAATACACTTGCCTCATCTCCAATTTCAACTATATGACTCCTTAGGGTTTGTGAAGAGATCTCTTCAGCCTTCTAGGTCCCCAAAAACTGGCAGGAAAATTTTAAGTGACAGTCTGAAGGCTCCTCTGGCTCCTATTGTGCCTCCAGCATTGCCAGTGGGTCTCTGCCTGCAGCACCCAACAGCACCCCAGGAGATGTCATTGCCACTGTCCTTCCCTGCAACACCCTCTCCGTGCTTCTCTTCCTCTAAACAAGACCATTCGTAGACAAATTTCCCATTCTCACTTTTCAAACAGTTGCCTTGTCCCAGGCTGCCAACCCTGCCCTGCCCTTGGGGTTGCCCAGACATGTGTTGGCTTCTCAACAAGAGAAACGGAACAAGGAAACTCTGAACATTCAACACAGCACAGTCTTCCAGCTGAAGCTAACAGTGGCTCCCCTCCAGTCACAGGATTTCAGGTTTGCTTTAAGACACACAACCCATTTTCTGTGGGCCTTGGCTGAGATGTCTCTGCGACAGACACCACAGAACACACACACCTATAACAGCCCTGCCTTCAAGGTCACCCTTGTGTGACACGTCTTGTGAAACAAGTCTGGGTTTGATCCACACAACTCTGCATGCAGGACTTGAGAATACAAGTCAGGTTCTCTCTGCAGCATTTACTTTTGGGCTGGTGCTTTTACCCACTGCATTGTGGCAGAGAAGCCACAGAATTCCAGTGCTTGGGGAAGAACGATGTTACTATTATGGCAGTGGTTATTGCAAATAATTTACTGTACTTGTGTCAAAAAAGAAGTGATCCAGTGAAAGGTTCTCAGAACTTTGGTACATTCTATTCCATAACTGAAAAGTGGGTTTTCAGTAGGCAGATATGGGTGGTATTTAACATACATTTGTCTTAGGAAGAAAAATGTTAATGCTGATTTTCAAATTCCTAACTAAAAAAAACCAAACTAGTAGAGCACAGACATTGTTTGGCATGATTATTTTCAGAATGCAAAGGCTTGAGCTGATATTAAAAAAAGAAGGCTTGAGGCCTTTAAGAGCGCTCAGCTCTCCCATTAAATTTCTGATTTCCAGACAAATACAACAGCTTTTGGCTGCCTTGAAAAATTCAAAAATCTGTAATTATCACTCATCAGATGGCGTCTGGCAACACTATGACTTTGCATGATCATCTGAATTTAAGTTTTCATAATTTAATTTTCTGCCCAGAGGTACACCATCAAATTAAAGGCATTAATAGACTCACCAAATGCCTAATAGCAATCCCATCTGTTTTCAGAGATGGATAGATGACACTGAAAATCTAAAGTTGTAAATACTTTGAGTAGTTGAAATATGAATAGAAAGCACATTTTTAGATTTTTTTACCTAGAAATATTCTTTTTATTTTATACTTTTTTTCCAGATTAAGTGCCATTGATTTTTAAAGCTGGGTTTTGTTGGTTGGTGTTTTTCTCTATGTAAGTGTGTAAGAATGGGATTTGGAAGATCCTGGCTCAATAAAATGGCATGTTCTTTTTATTTGTGGTAAGAATTTTTGAAAGGAAGGCTCATACTACCAGCTTTATGACTTTTTCCACTGCTTCTGAAAACAACTGCCATAGGCAATTCTGTCAAAATCAAGATTTTTTTTAGTTTTTGAGGAAATAGAAAGCTGTTCCCTTCAGATTAAATGATTTGACTTGTGTTAAAAAACCTCAGAGTATTATATATCCAGAAGATTGAGTGAAAGGCACAGCAAATGTGTGTGCAGCCAGCCCATCCCCACTCCAAGAGCAGGTGCAATACTCTGCAGGTCGAGATCAAACTCTTTCAATCTTGATTAATCTTTCTCAGATTATACAGAAAAGCTAAAGAACAAATCAAGTGTTCTAAAACATAATTTATTCTCCTTCCTCAATAATTGCCCACAGCAGCTTTCTACCACAATTTTAAGCTCTAAGCATTGACCAAATCCTACACTCAAGCAGAGAGAAGAACTAATCCTTCATCCCTGGCCAGAGGAAGAGCTGTGATATCCTCACCTGCCTCAGTCTTACAGCCCCAGCTCTTACTTATGAGAAGATGCATCACCTTCAAACACCAAGGTCTCAGAGGAAAGTATCAAATCATGTGAATGTTATTCCTTATTCACTAGAACTCTCAGCCCACAAATGTCCTACTTGTCCCGTCAACTAGTTTCTCATAGTGAAGTATTTGCAGATTTTTTTTTCTCCTGTCCTCATTTTAGAGCAGAAGAATAAATTGAGATTTATTATTATTTACAGGTGGTGAAATAAGCAAAAATAAATAGAAAAGCAAATACATAAAGTTAGTTAATCCTGATGAAATGTGGCTGTCTTGGTATCCCTTAACGTAAAAGGAGATTACACATGCAATAGCTGTTCTAAGGAAAGGATACATGGAGGGCCAGACTCTAAAAAGCACACATTAGTTTTTGAATAAAACAAAGATCAACATTGCTAAAAAGTGCGTCAGAACATATTGTTACACCTTGGCTAATACAGAGATTGGGCCAACATTTTTGCACAGGAAACAGCTGCAGAAGAAAAGATAACAAGGCTATGGGATACCAGTGCAATCTTCCACGTTGTCATCCATCTGTATGCTGCTGTATGATTTCATTGGATTTGAAATCTAGCCAGACAGAAGCTAGCTGGGACAGCTGGCAGTGCAAATAAGTTTTTTTTAGAGGATAATTTTTTTATCTCCTTAGAGAGACTGAATTCTGTCTGCTGGAAAATTCATATATTTTTGCATGAAATTGTGTATTATTTAGATTCAGAGTGGTCTTATGTTCACTTTTTACCTCTTTATGCTCAAATTGCATTTACTTCACAAAACTGGAGCCAATCCTCCTTTGGAAGGACACTGATTGTATTTGTGACCTAATACAAATAAAATCATTCTGGGGTTTCTGAAACATGCCCTTTCTTCACCTTGCCTGATAGGCTGAGGTGATCCAGCAAGATGCTGACTTTCAAGTCATAAGTTTCATCTTTGGGAATTAGGACCACACTGGTATTTTGGGGATTGTACCTGGCCAAGTCCACCATCCAAAGAATGTAGGGCACCAAAAATGGAGATGATAAGCTACTGATGAAGGACATTTTAAGTTACTTCACCTTACAAGTTTACCTTTACACAACACTGAGAGCTGCAGCACAATTAAGTCCAGGAATGCCAGAGTGCTGCTCATGTTGCAGTGTGATAGAAGAGTGGAGAGTAGGAAGCAGTCCAATTTTAAAAGCAAAAGAAACCAATCAAACAACTCACAGTACAACAAACATCATTCTTAAAAGATAAATATCTACTAGCACAGACAAGTTCTCCATATTACACAGGAGACATCAAGCAGTTTAGATAAAGAGTGGTTTTGTATTATCATTTACCAAAGCAACAGATTCAGAGGCGGTGAAAAGAGTTTCACATAATAGCAAATATATCCATATGTATTTCTTGAGGGTGAGGTAAAACGTGTCACTAAGAGCACAGTTTCTTAATTTTCATCCATTTTGGGACCTCAGCATTTTAAACCACTGAAAAACACAGACAAACTGGATGGGACTCAAAGGAGATAAAAACAGCATCCACTCATCTATGTTAAGAGAAATTCACAGGGAAATTTCTTTGAGCTCCTTTGCAACATATACAGTCATACAAGATTGCCTATTGATCTTGGACAAACTGAAATTTTGGTGCTCCTGAGCACTCTGATATGAGGATAGGGGGCAAAAAACACAATATAAAAAGAAACTGTTTATACATACCTGTCTCTCATGAACTCGGGTATCTGTCAAATCTTCTAGTATCATAAATCTTTCAAGGGGTGGTTTTCTCAGCATTGATTGTTTTCCTAAGTCTCTCTATTGCCCAAGAAGCTGCTGTAGCTAAACTTTGTGTAATTGTCTGGCCTACAGCAAAACACCACCCACAGAGGAGCAGTACATTTTCCAAGAGACTCAGCTCTACAAAACTTCCTTGCTCCTACTCTCCTTGCACATTTCAGCAGGTAAAGGCCCCAAAGAGCAAAACAGTGGCAGTGATTACTCCCAGCACTTTTAAATGCTTCTGTGTGAAAATGTCACATGGAATTCAGCTGTGCTTGATTATTAGTGCATGGATGGGTCTGCTCTAACTCTGCTGAATATCTATCAAAGTTTGTCTTTCTTCTTCAATCTAAATCTAATTCCTTATTGGATTAAAGGCATTTCACCCACCATTTCTAGAGTTTTGTGTCATAGTTTGACCCCAGCTGGCAACCAAGTCCTGCCACTTGCTCACTGTCCTCAGGTGGGATGGGCAGAGAATTAGAAGGGTGAAAGTGAGAAAACATGAGACAAGAAGAGTCTAATGATGGAACTAAAATTAATTAATAAATATAATAATAATAAATTTGGAGTGTCAAAGCACTGAATATACACAGATTTCTTACACGTTATGATTTTATTTTCACATTACTTTCTCGAGCTTTCCACAGGATAGGACTTGCAGGGATTGTTGCCCACCCACCCCACCTCATTTCCCTGCCTTTTTCTTTTTTTTTGGCTGTTCTCAGTTCCTGCTAGTGCAATATTCCTTTTGGTTTACTGTTGTGTGTTAATTTGCAGGTTGGTTTTGGATTTGAGAGACAGCTACAGTAGTGCTTTGCACAAACCAAGCTGAATATCTGCAACTAGTGTCATTGAGACGTGATGCGTGCGTGAACTACATCTGGTGCTGTAGCTCCAGTTAACAGGAGGGAATAAAGAAGGTAAAATCCAGGTTCACTCTAGTGAAGGAAATACCCACTGAAATGTCAGCTGGTAACAGTGGAACAGATCAGGGAACAACAAGAGGTTAGATCATAAACCAACACAACTCCCTGAAAAATAAAAGTTATGTTCATCTTTTTCTGACCTTAAGATGTGAGATGCTTGAGAATGTGAAATTCCAATCTCTTCAAGTAGATGAAATGTTCTGATGAACAGCATGTGCGCAGCCTCCTGCCAGATGAAATTACTTGTTTCTTCTCTGTTTAAACTACATGTGAAACCTCTGCAGCCTCACTATTTGCAGAGGGATTTTAAAAACTACTTCATTCTAAAAAAACCTGTATCTCTCCCAGATAGGTTCTCGATATTCACTGTCACTCAAACAAGAGATCTTTACTTGGTATAAAGTAACTCCCTGAGAACTGTCTGGTTTTTAGCAATTGAGAATGTCACTTGACCAGGGAAATTATCCCTTCTAGGAAGTTCCATGACAAAGAAACTGCTAGGAAACTAGGACTTCACAAGCATTTCTCTGCTTTTTGTCCCATTCTGTTACAAATAAGTCATCATATCTTCATCTGGGAGTCTTACAGCACAAAATTAAGTCTTAAAATCATGCGGCAAATGCGGGTCAGTGGATATGAAACTTTGGACCAAGGAACCCCCATCACATTGCAGTGCTACTAATAATCTCTATTTTTCTTAAATCCTGCACTGAAACCTTGAACACTTAGAGGGGCTCTGTGCATTTCATTACTGACATGGTTCTGGGGATCACCCACCATATTTGGGCTCAAGAAGTGACCCACTTTCACTACTGGATGGGGACGTTGTTCTTCCTTTACCAATTTAAATTTTGCATTTTGTGTAGCATATTGAGCTATTTACATCATGCAGCATCTTAGCAGTCTAATGCTTTCACCTCCAAGGTCTCAACTGGAAAGTTCAATAAACATGGAAATATATGTCTTCAGTGGGTCTGAAGCAGTAATGTAGGAGATTCCTGATGTGCTTGATATATTACACCCCACTGGTACCGGAACTATCCAACTGGAAAGTCATAAAATGACATAAAATAAAGTGCTGGAGCAGAAATGATTCAGTCATTAACACCAGAGACAGCCAACCATAAAATCTCCCCCACCAAATGACAGCAGAACATCACAGCGAGCGCTCTCTGGATGTGCAGAGACCCGGCAACCCCATGGATTGTCTTGGGGCCTTGATGCACCTGCTGGGGATATTTACATAAATCACAGGGATTTGCCACAAGGTTTCCCGAGGATGTGAGTTCACTTTATTTTTTTGCTACAAGCGCCACTGACTGGATTGTTTTAGGAACCTCCATGCCCCAGATGCAGGTTCCAGGAGAGGCACACAAACTTCAGATCTCTCCTGAGAGCTTGGTAAGAATTCCTCAGTGCTGCAGAACCAGGGCTGTAACACATCAGAGTTTATGCAGAGCTCTCGTCCAGTGGAATCACTTCATCTCCCATCCCTCAACCACTGCTGCTTGCAGACTCCAAACAAGGAAGACAGCAATGAGAGCATTTATTGTTATGAAGACGTGTCAGTTTACTGAGAAGAGAATCAGGGCCCTGAAGGAAAAAAAAATGTTATCATCACCTTGCAGCTACTTTGCTATTTTGTTCTCATGCAAAGGTTTGCAAAATATGAAATAAATCAAAATGAGAAATCTTTACTGTGGAGATGGCGCCAAGACAATGACGAATTAAGAACAAGTCTGAGGGGGAGAGACTTACAGAAAGATATGAAGCATCAAAGCAGTGAGGAGAACTGGAGGAGTAGAGACTCTATGTGGGAGTCACAGGAGTAAAAGAGGTTTTATAGCAGGAGAGACAGACCTCTGAGCCTCTCACAATCCTTCATTTCAAACACCTTTGTTTATTATGGCTGGAACTTAAGGCTTTGATTTATATTTCAGAGTTAAATTTTTTTACAACCTCGAAATGCATGGGGGGAAAAAATGAAAAGATTTTTCAGAACAACTGGAGAGAAGCTGTGATGCAACCTTTGCCTACCTCCTCCAAGGCTGGAGGTATTTCAGGTCCCAAAGGCAGAACAAACATGAGATGTTCCAGACTGAATTTGCCCTGCCATTACAAAGGAACTCAAAACCATGTATGTAGGTACCAAAAAATTACAAGGCAATCTGATTTTTTTTCTGCCCCCAAGCTAATCACAAGGCCTGTGCTGATGGGGAGTATTAAAAGAAAGGGTCTAAACTGAGAGATGCTTCCCAAAGAGGGTGAGAGGCTTCCCAAAAGCTTCCTTTCAAATAGTGAATCAAACCTGTAGGCAAGAAGAGACAAGAAGGCCTGCAACATCCATCTTCATCCCACCAAATTTCAGGAACATAAAGGGCAACTAGTGAAGGGAGTTAATCAATGAGCAGAGACAAGCATTTCCAGAGGGCAATTCAGCCCACGCTAAAACCAATCGCCATGTTACGTGTAGGGGAGCACAGATTAAGTGTGCTGCAAGTTTCAGCCCTCAGTGAAGTTCTAAAGTGAGATGGAACAATTCCTACCTAAGAGTCTTTCAAAGGGCCTTAAGAGTTACTGGAAATAATCACAGATTTCAATGAGTATGGGTCAGGATTTAACTTCATCCTATTTTGTTAATAAAAAAGTCAAATACCACCTCAAGCATTTAAGGAAAAAAAAAGTCACAACTAAGAATTTTTTGCTCTTTCAGTGTTTATCAGAGTGAAAACTTGTGATATCCCCTCTTAGATCCTATAATGTTGTTCTCAGGATTATCCCTTCTCTCTCTTAAATACTAATCCAAGATCTCAAGACAAATTTTAAAAAACAATAGTCTGCCAAAAGGAAATTAAATGGTAGCTTTAATTTCTGGCAAGAGAACCTGTACTTTTCTTTTTCCAACTCTAATGTCAATGAAAGAAATGAAATAACATTCCCTTTCACAAACAATCAAACATGATTTCTTTTTCTTTTATGCCTTTTGTCAGCAGTGCCAACTTTTTTTGAGTTACTGTTAAACACAGCCATTGTAAACAGAGCTAAAACCCGTCTACTCCTATTATCTCACTGCACCATAAATTGCCTTGATAGTGAAATAACAGCAACAAGACTGCAGTGTTCTTTCTGACAATCCCTGCTATCACTGGAGTGGGCAGGTCACGTACACAAAGCCAGGAGCAAGCTTTGGCCACAGTAAACTGTTAAGGAATATATCAGTGAAATGAAAGCTGTCACCTACCCATGGCATCAGACATATATAGCTGCAGTTAATTGTCTGTATTACTGCAGTTACTGAAATCCTTAGATCTGAACCCAAATTCCATTCTTCAAAGTGACAAATAAGTAGAGAACATAAAAGTAGCTCAGTGAGACAAGTACTAAAGCCTATTGTGGAACAGCCAGGCGCCACAACCCAGACAGAGAGGAGATGATGCCTGTGCAGGTCTGTGGGACAGAGATCCCTCATCACACTGCCCTCCCACTGCTGTGTGCCACAGGAAAACTTTTATGGATGAACGAGAGAAGTAGCTGGGAAGTGAGTTTGGTTATAGAGAGCTCCTGCTGAGCACAGGAAAAACTTCAAGGCACGTATATTTCTCAATATTTAGTAGCTGCACTATCAAGGGTTTCAGCAGGGCCCAGGTGAGAGCTAGTAACTCAAGAGTAATAAAAAAGGAGAGCAGGAGGAGAGAGAAATATCCATGAGCAGTGCTGCAGATGAGAGCAGCTCACTTACTCCTGACGTGACTGGGAAGAGGGAAGCAGTGAAAGGAATATAAAGAGCTGGTGACATGGTCAAGGGGACAGGCTAGAGGAAATCACTTTTCCAGAAACTTCCCGACAAGGCTGTCACAAACAGAAAACAGTTACTGCAGTAACTCAAATGGGACACAACCAAAGCAGCATTTCAGGCCTTGTTTATACACATATGAATGGGGAGAGGGGAGTGTTTTGCAGTGGGAATCAGCAAAACTTAGACTTTGCTCAAATAAAAGCATCTACATAAAATTCTTAGACAGGGACAAGGCTTCAACCCAAGAGACAGGATTTTGTCCGTAGTAGTGCAGGAAAACAGCAGCAGGGTGGGAGTACAGAATAACTTGTCTGCAGCTACATGCAGCTAGACCTGGCAGCTCAACAGCTCTGAAAACGTCAGAGAAACTTAGATGTCCTCTTGAACGTGGGGCAGACAGTGGGGAAGCATCAGAAGAGTGGTGGAGCCGGATTTGTGGTTGCAAACGGTGTCACCAAAGGTCTGAGTCACAGAGATGAGGAGGTGGGAAAGAGTCATGAGAAATCCTCCAGTGGAAGGAGGGTGAGGCGGTTCTGGCTAACAGGGCACCCCAAAGAGTAAGGGGGGCCAGAGAGAGAGGTCTGTGCCTTTCCATGGACTGGGTGTACTCTATCACAGGAATGCATCTTGGCTAACATATCCTTTGGGATCTATTTTAGCTGTAAGTAGCTTTTAAAGACACATAGATATATTCTTTATGAATACAGGTATTTCACTGCTTTTTGCAAGTGCAAACAGCTTTCCTGAGCACACTCCAGACTGTCGTACTCGCTCATGAAGTTTTTAATAACCAGGAAGATGCTGGAGTACAGAGCAGTCATAACCAGTCTTTTTCTCTCCAAAATCATCATGTTGCAAAGAAAGAAATTTGCCAGAAGCTGAACTTCTATGCATCATTCATTTCCATTTCTACCAATACTTGCTTCGGCAGGTCAGTAATTGCTTCTTGCCCTGCACAGCAGTGAAAAGAAGGCAAATAATGCCACCCACAGGTGTTAGGGTTTATTGCTGCCACGGGTTTTCTCATCCTGCAGTTAATTGGAATGTTAATTCTCACTCGCTTGTGACACTTAGGTGCCTCTGAATTCACCTGCACTAAGTACTACACTGCCTGTGCTTTTTCAGTACTGACTGGTCAGAAAGCTTTTGAGTGACTGTGCAGATGGATTTTTTGCCCTTGAAATAATTGGGGGGGACCACAAAACTTAAACAGGTTACACAATAGAAATCAAGAATTAAAACCCCTTCCCATCTCTGCACTTGGTCATATGCAGATCTGGTGAAAGAACTTCAATCAATGCCATCCACTTGTTTAATTTTAAACATACAACAAGAACACTGTCATAGTGTGTGGCATATTTTGCCTCATTTTATTCTGCCATTCCTATCTCAGAGATCCTTCAACTGTGATGACAAGGACTGTGATGATTTGAATTCCTCTTTACAGAATAAGACAAAAGACGTGAAATAAGAGCTCAGACATAGGTATGACTGAAGCAGAGAGAGTGCTGCTTACAGGTACCATATTCATTTTCTACCTTATTTCCCTTTTCCATATTTATTAAGAACCTCAAAATGGAAACAACATTTTCAACTCTTACCTGAAAACATGAAAATAGGATTTTATGTTTAAGGTAAAAAGGATTAAAGGATATTTATTAACCTGTTCCTCCTTTCTTTCAGAGCCACATGACTCAGAATACACAGAGTCTCGTAGAGAGACTTGGGATTAGATCACACTGCAGGGGAAGAGACAATGTTTTCTCTTATACGTGGTCTCTCTCAAAAGCAACAAAGTTGGGCCACTCAGGGGACATAAAGCCCTGACGCTCTTCACAGGCTTATTACATCTCATGGCTGGAATTAATTTACATCTCCTAGCTACATGCACAGCAGTGAACTTTGAATTCTGCAGGGTGTGTGATGGCTCTGTATGCCATAAATCCATCTCATATTTTGTTCTGACTCAGATCTTGACAAAAGGTCAATTCACCTGAATTCCCTAGGGTTTTCCATCAGTAAGAACTGAGGCTGCAGACATTGGTGCCCTTACAAAAAATCTTCAAAGGAGTCAGAACACAAAGAAAATGGGTAATTACAGGATGTCATAATCCAAGTGTTCTGCTGGACAATGGACTACTCCTAGCCAAAATGTATTCAGTACATAAAACACAGTTTTCACATATTGAATTATCTTGGATATCCACAATCACTGAATAATATAAGAAAATAAGGGAAATTTTGTGTATTGGAAAAAAAATTGAGAACTGACTTGTATGAAACACATTTAGTATGAGAACTCAAAGATAAGTTAGAGCATCCTGACCTTCACCTTTTATCAGGCATCTTATGTTATATTTTTCTTGTATAGAATTGTAGCCATGTCCATTCCCAAGTCTGTATTATCTCAGCACAGCATTAATATCACCCTAGGTTACAAGTAGCAGTGAGTCTTTGAGCATTCATTGCACGCATAATAGTTTAGTTTATTTTAGCTTCTCTGTTGCACAGAAAGTATCAGTTGAAGCCAATTTTGGGGGTAAATTAGAGACAGGGAATAAAGATCATGAAACTGTTCTATCCTAATCTCTTGCTAGACACACTCACACTTTATTGATGAAGTTCATCAATACTCTTATTAAAGAGCTGGAGCTCTTGGGGAACCACTGTTGTTAAAAGCTTGCTGGCACTGCTGGCACCAGAGGTGAAAAGGTATTTCTGACACCCAAACACTCTCTGAATGCCCCTTGAGTTATCCAGTCTCATTAAAATCAAATATTTGAAGGGGGAGGGGGGAGAAACTACCTTAGGTATTTAAGTAAATGGATTTTTTCCTCAACAAACTCTCTATTTATATACTTACAACCTTATTGTAATTACATAAAAGATGACGCACCTACCTCTCACCCTCAGCCCCAGGGGACAAAGCCCATTTAATGTGATGCCAGCAGGTCTTGTAGCTGGGGCAGTGCTGGCACTGTTGGGCTCTCAGCTACAGCCCCCAGGACACCCACAGGCAGGAATTAAGCAGAACAGGGAATCTGGCTTTCCCAGTACAAAAGACTTCCAAAGAGTAATAAATGATAATGATTTTGCACAGCTAGAACAGAGCAGTGCCTTAGTTTTGGTCTCTACCTATTGCTGAGTCTCTGATACAAGAGCAGCTCCAGATATTCAGAGCAATTGCACAGCACTGGTGACACAGAACCCAAGTAGTCCAGCTCAGCCAACTCAAGCTGTCCCCACAAAACAAACATGTTTATCTACATATCCTTTTATGTAGCCATTAAAAGAAAAATGACATAAAGATTCACTGACAACACAAACAGTTTTCCATCAGAAGTGCTGCATGTGTTGCTTTACTGTTGCCACGTAGGATTTCACCAAGCAGATGATAACACATCTCATGATAAATAAGATCAAAACACCCTCCAGGAAAACTTATTGAAATCATCACTCACAGGCAAGTGTGATAAAAAAGCACCAAGATAACTTCAGAAACACTGAGGGATCTGATCCTCAGCAAAGCTACTTCCAAGGCGGCAGCTCTGTCTGGGTAATCTTGAGGACACATTATCTGACAGCAGGATTGGATTGTGCTGATGTGAACAACTGCCTGTTTGGTGGCTTTGCTCGGCTGGTCTGTCACTGAGTAAGTGTCAGCTCACACAGACTGTTACATTTGTGCCTCCATCCATCATAACCAGCGCTGCTTGCTGTCTCCCTAAAGAAAATGCCTTTCACTAGGAAAATACCAGAGAGAGCAAACACTGATGCATTGGGTGGTTTGGGTAGCAAGGGACTGTCAAAGTGAGTTTGTGACTGGAGAAACTGAAAAGGTTAGTGTATATCTGTTGACTTATTTGGACCTCCTGAGCATGATGGTCTCCCCATGGGGAACAACAACACAAGGTGTCCCTTCCTCCACAGAAAGCCCGTCTGTGTTTGGTCCTTGATGAAGGAGGGTCCGGCTTTGGAGCAGGAAGATGAACCAGATGGCCTCTCCACTGCCCTGCCCGTGAATAGGGTAGGGTTATGTACGGTCTGGGTTTGTTAGTGCTAAGCCAACTGAGAAGAAACAGCACAAAAATCCCACAGCTTTGGGGCACTGCATTGTCTTTATGGCGTTTGCACGCAGAGGGGTTTGTTTCAGCATTTCTTTCAGTTTGGGAATATTTGCACTCTAGGCTTGCAGATGTTCAGTGCCGTCTTTGCCACTTTTGTCCAGTCTTGCTATTCATAGAATAGCCTCAAATATTGTTAAATTTGTTTTCCCCTTTATGAGTTTGAACTTGTCATTGTTATATCTGTCCACTCTTCAATAAAACCACAATTAAAGATTTCTGATAAGCTTAGATAAAGCAGTTGTTATTTTTACCATGACCCCTCCTTTCCCAAACAAGCATGGCTAATCTTTTCAAAGCAAGCATGCCTAATCTTCCCAGGCTCTCTTCAAGAGACTGCATTATCATGACCCAATTATTCCCCAAAAAAGATAGCTGGAAAATTTCCATCAGGATGATTTGCTCAGAGAAGATGCAGTTATTGCAAATATAGGAAAGCCTTCATATCACTTAGAATGATTTTCTGCTGAGAAAATTCGGATCAAATATTTCCTCATCTATCAGCTTGATGAGATTTTTTTGTTGCCCCATTCTGTTCCTAACAGGATAAGCACAGAGCTGCATTAACCCACGGGGTGTGTGGGTGATGCCTGGGAATTTTAGGCCGTGTATCTAATTTCAATAGGGCAGGCTACTGTTTTAGTTTCCATTTTAATGTAATTTTCAAAATTACTTTGAATTCCCCAGATAAACAAAAGTAAATTTTACTTTATTCCTTGAAGTCAATTGAAGAGAAAAGACTGAGGAATCCATGCCATTCATCTCTGCACTCCTCCACCATGCTGAGTGCTCTAAGCAGAGAATGGGATCCCATCTCACTGATCTGCCCCAGGAAAACAAGATGTTACCCACTGACAGTCTCTCTGTTCGAACAGGGAGAAGCTGGATTCAGTGATCCTTGTGGATCCCTTCCAAGTCAGAATATTCTGTGATTCTGTGAAACATCTCAGCACAGCTTTAACCAACTCTAGCTGCTTGGAAACATTTGAAAGATTTTCAAATTGCAGCGAGTAAATCTGGGATTGTTTCTCAGTTTCTCAGTGTTCTGACTTTAAACTAAGCATACTGCAAAAAATCCAATAAAAGCCACAAACAAACAGACACTTCTCAGAAGTCATATCACCCCCATAAAATTGCTGTGACATTAATGAAACTGCCTTCTGGAAAGATTAGAAAGTTTGACATAAACCTGTCCAACCTCAAAACAACACCAGGGTATGTTAAAGATAAATTTTCTCATTTTCAAGACAGCAGCACAGCCTTCTGCAAGACGCCCAGCTCCACAACTCACCCCCAGGGACTGCAAAGGTCTCTCTCCGTCCATGAAAAAGGAATGTACATTTTATCCTGGGCACTGAATTACCATTCACTTTGCTGAAATGTTATTTCTGTTTGGAACTGTATAACAGCTTAAAGGGAAGATGAAAAAAGAGAAGGAACCAAGTGCTGTCACTTTGGAAAGCTTTTATTGTAATCAACCTTACAACGCTTTTTGTTGTACACTACAAAGAACGTTTAATCTCTCCTGGCTGGCACATTCCCTCCAGGGTTTTACCGCTGACAATGGGAGCTTTCACTTTGACCATGGCGAAAATAGTGTCAAACCCCATTGCAAGGCACTGCCTTTACTCTGGATACATTTGGGAAATTCTAAAGAATCAATGACTTCATGAGATGAGGGAAAAAACAGGATTACTGTTGGAGACAGTTCATATATTTCATCCATTTTGCTTCCCATGAGTGCCAGCATCTCTAAAATATGTTTCACTCTGCTGTTGCAAATCCTTGCATGATTTTTTGTTTGAATTATTTTTTTTGAAAACCCTAAAATTATGAGATAAGATGGGTAGTTTCTCATTCAGTATTTTGATCAATCCTGATTGGGATCCTGATGGAATAAAGAAGAATAAGTAGATGTAAGAAAAAAATGTGTTGGATAAGCTCTCATTGCTCTGTTAGGTGCTAGATAGTAAATAACCCATCTTGGAGAAGCTTTGAGAGGCTGGAGAGAATTCCCATCTGCTAGAAATGTTTCTTAGTCTTGAATTAGATATAAATGCAGAAGGCAGGTTGCACTGATGTGGCTGCTCTGTAACCTTCCAGATGATAGGTAATTACTCATAAATGTGTCCTACAGGTTCTCCAGGGATCCATCCGCACGTCTGCCTGAGAGCTGTTGGTTCTGCATGAGCTCAGAAGAGACCAGAGCTCTGTGAAGAGAGGTAAAGTTAGGGGATACTTGGTGTAATTCAATTTTGCAGTCTCTGAATGGAAAATAATAAAGCAATGATAAAGTGGCTCATAATATAATGACAGTATTTTTGGAAAGCAAAGATTTGTACAGCTATGGAGAAGCAGGGAGATGGACAAGTGGGGACAGCCAGCTCCAAGACAGCATCACCTCTGGCTACTGTGGGGCTGAGACATCCCTGGCTATCCTATAAAACAATCCCACCACCCTGAACAATACATCCCTGGGCTTCACTATCCTTTTTTGAGTGGAAGGTGCGTTTTTCTAAACACCTGCCCTCAGTCTGATTTGTTATACCCAAAGCCCGCACCAGTCTGCCCATGCCCTGTGGCACTGGAGACCACCCTGGTTACTGCTGAAATTCAGCTGTGCCGGGGTGGGCACAGGCTGCAGCCCCCTCAGCAGATGGTCTGGGCTGGCACAGAATGGAGAGGGGAGTGAGATGCACGAGGGGTGTGGAGGTGGGAGCACAAAGCATGCCATCCTCTATTTTGACTGACTGGAGACAACCAGAATCATCCAGGGTGTTAGGGCAACATACTGCTTTTTCTGAAATTGATAGCAAGGCTCACAATTAATTCAATACAAAGAGACTTCTGCAGTAAACCGTAATTTCTTTGCTGCTGGAGAGAACCGCTTGGCAATTTTCTGGAGAAGGAAAAATCCATAGATGAGACAAAGCACATAGGTGGGCAGGCAGTTGTGATAAAACCACAGGAAACCAGCACAGGGAAAATGAGAACTGAGAACCATCTCTTTCAGGACTTAGAAATGGAATAAACAGGTTATTTTTACAAGCTGTAAATGAATATATAACTCCAGGGATGAGGACAAATGCAGCAAATAGCATATGCAGCTCAGCATATTCTGTGGCTATTAAAAATAAAATAAAGAAAAAGGCAATGAAAGCAGATGGGAATAGTACAACCAGAGCACCTCAGAATTGCATTTAACCACAGGAGAGGCATTTTGGGAAGCAGAGAAGACAGGACTGTGGTAGCTGTAGTCATGTATTCTACCTTCTGCGTACGCCCCAGAAATGGGAGATGTGACCCTGTGATCTGCTGCAGAAGGGCTGGTCATTTTAAACTGCCATTAAGATGCAGAATGAGAACTGCTCTTGCTCTCTCTTGGGCAGTCAGACCATTTTTCTTTCTCAGGAGTTTCAGGCAATCCACACTAACAGTCAGTTGGACTGGTGTTTTCTTTGTCCCTCAAGACAGAAAAATCAGACTGATGCCTCTGAGAAGTAAGAGAGCAGGTATTCATTATCATAACATTACATTATTGTGAAGTTCTGGTTGGCTCAGCTCTTCTCCTTGATTGTTCTGCTCACACCAAGTCCTTCAATCTGTTGCAGCGTATGCCAGTGAACAGAATAGCACATCATTCAACATTGTTAAGCATGGCCAAGATGATTCTTAATATTGAAAATAAGCAGCAAAAAGAATGAACATCTGAGAAAGCATTTCTTCACTTAAGTTTTGTGATTGCAACAGAAAGTTTGGCAATGAACCATAGCTCTTTGTTACTTGTACTAGTTCTAATATTGTTGCTATTTTACTTTTCCACCACAGGAAAATCTCTGGGACAAATCTTGAAGCATCTAAACAGCTCAGGGCACTGCAGCAGTCAAGTACTATGACTACAGCAATCTTCATCCACCCAGTGTGCCAGTCTGATCCCATAGACTGTGGGACATAGTCAGGAATAACTTCTCTGCTAAATGAAAGCAGAAACTGCTGGATACTGGATGGACTGTATGCTGGAGTGTGGCAGCTGGAGCTGGTATAGGGCTCTGGATTAGAAAATTGGAGAATAATTTGGCTTTTCCCATCTCCTTGTCAAGAAACATTTCCTTTGTTTTGCAACACATGGAAGAAGCTGAGTTGAGCACACAACACTCTGAAAAGACCCAAACTTTTCTGCACAGACTAGATCTCAGTGACAAACATCCTGTAATGTCAGAAGCCATGCAGCAAGCACTGGGCTTGCTGAGTCCACTCTGAGCCCTCAATGTTGGGCCTTTGGAATTTGCATCTCTTGATAAGCAGAGGCAGGAGGTTGCATTGTTGTACCCTGCCCCAGTCACACTCAGGTGTTAGCAATTGAAAATTACTATCCCAAATGTAAGACAAGATGTCGTTTTTTCTCACAAGCACTTGCCCTTCAGATTCCTACCATCAATTATTGCACTTGTCTGTAATGGCTTCAGACTCTTTTTATCTTCCTACTGGATTTCTCTGCTCCTTTACATTTAAATTCACCTTGTCTTCCTAAAAGCACAGTCAAACTGTAAGCAATAAATGAGCCAGGCAAAAACAAACATGCTGTAGTTTTCTTGGCAGTCCTGAGCAAAGAGTGCTCCTTTATCCCTTTGAGAAAGCCATCCCATGATGAATAACTATTTGAAAACAAATGAGTAAGATTGTTCCAGCCACCTACTTCTCAGTCCTAAAAACAGTAGGAAAATCCCACCTGTCCATAAATATTTGTTAGGATGATAGTTCTGAAAATAAAGTAGATTGGAACATTCCCTGTCAGGCCAGGCTGCAGCATCCAGATTATATCAATTATTGTCTATTTGACATGCTTCATGCTCTCTTCATTAACAAGATGGAAGGTTTTATGGGATAATAAACTAGTTTCAGTGAACAAATGTATTTATGAGACCAAAGGCCAAGTCCTTTGTCCTTGCAGAAGGAGCTTTGAGTCTGCAGTGATTGGCAACGGTCTAGGATGGATAAATCACAAGAGCAAAACTTCTGTCCCATAGAACACGGATCCATCCATGAATCACTGAGGACAAAGGATCCTCACCGCAGGAAAGCTGAGAGAGCAGAGATCATCTCGGGGATGTTGCCACTACAGAAGAAAAGTAGGAGAGCAGCCATTGGGTTCAGACAAATATTCAGGACACTGTAATTGCAGTTATTTTCATGTTAAATGGTCCCTAATGGTTTCCTCATCTGAATCAAGGTTTGATTGAGGACTTGTGACCTGAAATTGTGGTCATCACATTATTAACAGAGCTTCTGGGCTTTCTCCCTCTTCAGACAGTAGGCAGATGGTAATTGCTTCCTAAAACATTTCTCAGCTGAACAGCAGTGACAAACATTTTTCTCACCTCAGAAAATCCCAAAGCACATTACAAACTACCTGGACAAAGAGGACAGATGTGTTTTCCTTGGATCTGGCATAGTCCATGCAATAGCCCATCTCATCAGGGAAAAGGTGTGCTTGGCTAATGGAAAATAATCGTACCTGGTTTCCCACCCCAGCTGTCTTACACTATTAATCTCATTACAACTGCATTCAAATTATCAATAGGGATCCTCTTCCCCTACTCCATCAATCAGTTACATGGAAAATCTGACACCCCAACACAACCAGCGCAGACTGTAAGTAAGGATGGAGGAGGGTGTGCAGTAAGACCTTGTTAACAAGAGTCAAGCACTATTTAATACTCTCCTAGTTAGTCTATTGCTCCAGTGGGGCCAGTCGAGTTGGCATCCTTTGTGTTCCCTCTTGGAGTTTGACTTTGCTGGGTGCAAATAGCACAATCCCCTCTGGGTGTGATTTCTGGCTGTGTGGGACAGGACTGCGTGCCAGGCTCTTGCTGCCAGTTTCTGTTTCAGTTCACACAGTACATGCACCATAAAAGGAAAAAAAAATCCCATACTGTTAAAATATTATCACATAGTGGCATTAACATATCACGTTATACAGTCCTAATCTATGTCCTGGATAGAAATGTGGTATTCAAAGCCTCACTGTGTTGGCTTTCATGGTAGCCATTGTGAGATGGTACCTGACAAGAATTCATAGTAAGGACTTAAGAGGAGTCTGTACTTGTGGCAGGTAAAATCAAATTGATAATACAGAAATTATCTGTTCTAGGCCCAGGTCATAGACTTAAATTAGAGCTCTAAATAAGTGTTTTCTAGTTGAATGATGGGTTCTTATAGGGGAGCATTTACTACAAAAACAAAGCTTTTTTTTTCCAAAACTGTCACAGTTTGAATTATGGCTGTAAGAGAAAGTCTTTGATTTCTGTCACCTCCCAAGTCAAGGTTAACTCAATCAAGTTATGAATGAGTTAGTATCGGTCCCAAAAATTCTATGATGTGCAAAGAGCCATCTTTTCCCCAGCCCACAAAGCCTTTGGGGCTCCTTTTAGACACCTCACAGAGTGTAAATGAAAAATCTGCCTTTAGATGATTGAAGACAGGTTAATAACTTGCAGGATGTTTATTTCCAGAAGGAAAGTCATAGCTACAACAAAACAACTGAACAGAGGAGAGATGCACAGTGGAGACACACTAAATATTTCTGCTAATCTGATCTAGGATGACACTGAAGGGCAACGTCCCTGCCCAGCACAGCAAAGGAACAAACTTTCAGGATGGAGGAACAGCCTGTGGAGCTCACCAGCAGAAGATTTGGGAGACTCAAGGTCATTTCTGTCACTGGGTGGTGTGAATTGCACAGCACCTCAGGTTGGGTGAATATTAACTCACCATGGCACTTGTTCATTAAGGCAGTATTTACTAACAAACATATTTTTTCAATTTTCTAGTCTCAGGTTATTTTACGCAGACACCACTGTCTCACTGGAAGCTTCTTTAGCATCTCTCAGGATATGCTAAACTGGCAAAGCAAAGAAATAACAATCATTTGGGAGCAATTTATTTCCCACAGTTGTACAATTGCGAATGTTCATTTCCATACCTCCTACAGATATGTGTATGTCTTTTTCTTCTGATATTGAGGAAAAACAATTTGCATTCTTTCAATACGTACAAGAAAACCTTGGCTTGAATTTTTAGTTGGTCAAATAATGCTAAAGAAGGAAACATTGGCATTTCTGTCTGTGCCAGGGGACTGTGCAGTCAGGCAAAGTCTATTACAGCCACGGTCTTATCAAAGGAAAGCTAAATTACCTCATTAAATCTTGGTTGTTGTTATTTTCAAGAAGAAAGGCTCTCTACTGCAGACGAATTTATGGAGAAATGTGGAAACAAGTGGTGAAAGAGTGGAGGAGGCTGTGTGTGGAGCCACACCACGTAGAAGGAGATATCAGCTCTCAAGTCCTGCCTGGGGACACCCTGGTCATCTGTGGGTCCCAGGTACCACTAGAATTGCCTCTGGATTAATGTACTGAACCCTCAACTCCAATATTTGGCACTTGTAGACAATCTGCTCCAATGGAAGTGGCATTGAACCTGATTTTGTGTATCTATTTTTAACTCTTCTTTGCATCCTTGGGCAAAATACTTAAGTCTGGATATCTAACCACCCAAGTGACATATGTAAGTCCTACAAGATTTGAGGTGCAGGGCTAAAACAGAGCCCTCATCACTCTCTCCACTGGTCTTTAACTGGACTGTCATTTATTAAAATGGATGTAAGACTGGCCTTCCTTTCCTACTGCCTTACCTGTTCAGGGAGGAAGGGGAGAAGCAGAAAAGAGGGAGAGAGGATGAGGTAGAACACAAAGGCTTGTGACATAAGGATAATACTGCTTATCTTAATTTTTGTTTCTCTTACAGTATCATCTTGTGGTGAATGTACTTTGAAAGCAGTTTAAAATGTTTCCAGCAATTATGGTTAAAGTATGCAGCAGTAATTTAAATGGTTAGCAAAATGTTGGCTGGAAACTAAACATGTTTATGTTATATCAAACTAGATATTAAAATTGCTTTCTCAGCACTTCAAGTGCAAGAAACTGATTAGTGCTTTTACTGGCACTCTTAAGAAATGTTAATAAGAGGTTTTTTCCTGCTGTATTTTAAATGGAAGACAGGCAGTGCAAACAAAATTGCAGACAAGTTTCTTTCTTTTTCTGGGATATCCAGCTCTCCTCCAACCCACTAAAGGCAATTTTGTTTACATATTCTGCATAAAGTTGTCCAAGAGACTTTAAATTAACTCATATGAGTACCCAAAACCCTGTATTCAACGGATGAAGAGCACATTCCTCAGACACCTCCTCCCCCTGCTCTAAACCAGATGGGAGACACTAATCCAAGCATCAGTGACAGGGATGATTTAGGAGTTGATACTTTGCTGAACAACGTAAACCTGGAATCAGTCAGGCTTTATTGAACGCTCACTTCAAAGTAAGCTTTTGATTTATTCTGAACTATTTTAAATAACTCCCCCTTAAAAAAGCTGAAGTCCCCATTGCCAGAAACACAATTGCCAGAATATTTTATTGTTATAAATGTATAGCAGAATGCTCAACCACCACTATGCCTTTAATTCTTCAAATAAACTACTAGGAAAACACTAATGTTTTTGCAAAATAGGTTGCATTGAGATTCTTTTGTGGTTTCATTGCTTTTTTCCGAGAGCAGACTGGATTGACTACAAAAAAGGAAGACATGTTAAAAGTACAAAATCTATAAAAAACTAGTGTTCCAAGGAGCAAGCACATGCACCTAAGAAATCTTTGTTGATTGCTGCTAATATCTATGATAATTAAGCTAAAAATACCCACAAAGCAATAGAATTTGCAGAGATTACTCTATTGTCTTAAGCAAATAATGAAGCCAGGAACAGTTAAATTGATCCCATGACTCTCATTTCAATAATAAAGCAGCAACAACTGTTAATCTATAGCACTCAGTTTAAATTACCAACCCAGAGCTGAATGGGCAATTTCATTAGCGAGAACACAGCTAGGAGAGAGATGCTGGCAGGAAAAAAATGTCATCCCTGTTGAAATCCAACCTTCCTGAAAATTTCTCGCTGCTCTGCACCGAGACTCCTCACCAGGGAACTGTTCTCACAAATGCCAGGTGTGTCTGTAACAAGTTTTTAGCGTCCAAGCAATTCCCTTTTATTTCTCCCCAAAGGCCACCAGGATCCAATGGGCTAAACCAGCTCCCCAAGGCACTCTGGTTATTCGGGGCTCCAGGTTGAACTGACCCCAGGGATCACGGCGAAAAGGGGCAACTGAGAGGGAGGGGAGCAGTTCACCCCTAAATTTGCTGGTGGTCAGAGCCCACGGAACCACTCGACACTGATACCAGAGAAGCTCCAGGACCCAGGGCACGTGTGTGTCCCTACGAAATGAGCAGATGGGAAACTTGGGGGTTTTTTTCTTCTTTTTATTCTTGTCTCCGAAATCAACACATGATCTGCAAGCCAACCAAACTCACCCACGGAAACTAGCACTGCCTGGAAGAGACAGCTCTCTTTTTAAATTGGATCCTTGCAAACATTACACAAATCCTTAGATATCACGGGGGCCGTGGAGCTGGAGCCAATGAACATCCGCAGCGCGATGCTGTAGGTGAGAGGAGGAAAATCTTCCAGGCTTTCACCATCTCTCCTGGCAGCTGTACAGAGTTTAGGGGAGTAAGGACTCTCTGTTCTCACTGAAGGTAGCAGGCAGAACTATAAATATCCACATGGAACATATTTACTGAAGGATTGATGCCATACTAACAACAATTTTTTAATGGTGAGACCAAATCTCACAGGTATAAGCAACTTTCTGAAATAAAATCAGAGAAACAGAGGATAACTGAGGTGAAAAGGGACTTCCAGTTCAGCCTCGCCCAAAACAGGGACAACTCTGCTAAGAGAGTTTGCTGAGGGCCTTGGCCAGTTCAGTTCTGACAAAATTCAATGATGGAGAGCCCACAGCCTCTCCAAGGAGGGTGTTCATGTGCTGCATAACCTTTATTCTGATGAGTTTTTCCATTAAAAAGACAAATAGAATTTCCCTTGTTGCACTGCACTACCCCTGCCTTGTCATTTTGCTGCTGCAGAGGGCCTGGATCCATCCCTCATACAATCTCTTGTAATTAGATGCCACCTTATCTTCTGCAGGCTAAACAAACCACTCACAACCTCTCCATGTGCTGCAGCCTCCTGAACATCCCATTGACCCTCTGCTGGACTTGCTCCCCCTCTCTCTGGCCCTGGGTTACACTAAAAGCACAGTTTTCCAGCTGTGAGATGCAACCTCCCAGGTGCTGAGCTGAGGGAAGTGACCGACCTGTGGCCACACCTCCTGACACACAGTCAGGTGTCATCCCCTCAAATAGTCCCTCAGGTCCTTTCTGCAGAGCTGCCCCAGCTGTCAGTCCCCTCCTGTGCAGGACTGACTCTGGTTTTGTCCTCATTGAACGTCATGAGGTTGTTGTTAACCTGCTCCTCAAGCTTGCCAGGGTTTTTGCCAGTGTTTGAAAACAGATCCTGGAAGTTTTGGTAACATCTTCAGTATGTGTCTTCATGAAAAAAGGGGAAAATGTCTCATAAGATTTCTCTGTGTGTAGCAACGCAGGCGCCATCTTGGTTTACACCAACATTACATTCTTTAGAGCTCTAATAAAGGAAAGGAATCCCCAAATCCCCACTGACATCAGCAGGAGTTTTTAGTGACTGCAATGACCTTGAAAATATTCCCGTGCAGCAGCAGGCATCGGGATGTCAGCATTAGCAGTGGAAGGGAGATGTTCTAACATGACTTTACTGAAAAGGAAGTAAGATTTAGATGGTGCTTGATCACAGGGGGCCTTGAAATCTATAACCAGTTCCCTGGTTTAAAATTCCAATAGCAAAATTTATAACACACATTGAGGCCTCGTTTTTCCTTTAGTAAGAGTCTATCTTTCAGCCATTCATTTTGCATTTCATGAGACACTTCTGCAGGTGCAGTGAGCTATATCATTCTATTCTGCTTATAGAGCATCCTGAGACCTAGATGCTTCAAAACCTGTGTGTATTGTGATGATTGCATAAAATATCTCGATGAAAGTCTACATCTGCCTCCTTGACAATTCATTTGTATCCAAGTGGAAATATTCATTGCAGCATTTGCAAAGGCTGATGCAAGCCATGGAGTGGATGTTCACAAAACGCAGCCTCTGGTGCCCAGGTCCTTCATGGAATTCATTCTCTACATGAGATTTCCTTTGTCACAGGAGTTGTGTCAAACATCACCTCTCCCTATTGAAATTTCCATTTTTCCCCTCGCTTGTTGCAATTACATACACATTGTATGAGTACACCATGGCTGTGCTGTTTTAATTTTGTTATGATACCCAGGGAATAATTAGCTCTGTATCTTATAACAAAGAACAAATGTATGCATTCACAAATTAAATATTTACTTGCCAAAGAGCCATCACAAGTTGTTGTGAGAGCTTGTCTTCATTATGTGTAGAAAATTAAATGCACTCTGTATCATAATTCTGCTGGTGTAATAAAAGATTATGCATGACAAGGGAAAAGTCACTCAATTCAGTAGGAAAGACACACCCTCCTCATAAAATTTAAGTTTTTATTGCAACAAGCTCGGGTCTATCAAATACAACAAGTTAGGATTTTTTTTACCATATTGAGACCCACTGTCAGCTCAAGAAGTACAATATTAACCTAGTTTACAGGTTGGAGGGAAACCTTGGGGGGTACCAAATGTCAGGAATCCTCTTTGGATCTTACTGTAATAGATTGGAATTGTGCACAACCCACTGACTCCAGCTGAAAACAGCATCAGGACAAGATTTGTAACAGAGGTACACTAACTAAACACGTTAACTTAGCACTCACTGGACCTAAAACCTGAAAGTCTCCTCATTTCTCTTTCTTGGACACATCAGTTGTACCTGGGGCACACAGTTTACACTCTGACACAGCACGTTCTGTTGTCTCCAACCTTGGTTTGCTGGCACTGGGGAATCTGACTTTTCCTCATCTCCTTTGGAAACGTCACAATGCTGAAGCTGTTGAACTTTGGCCCTTGCCTTCAGGCTATTAAAAAGTTGTTCCAGTCTTTTTAGATTAGATATTCCAACTTCCAACTCCCTTTAGGGGTGTTAAAATGTATAGAGAAGACCTTTAGCTTTTTGCATCAACTAATCTATTGCTAAACCACCAGCAATCTCCCTCTCTCTGCAGATGTGCTAACGTCCTGTCACTGCATGAAAGGGCTTTAACAGTTTCTAGGACACAGAATATACACAAGCACAGAATTTTGAACTGCATTTCACCATGGATTTCATGTACAATTTGAGGCTTGCAAGGCATTACCCAAATGAGCCACGACAGCTCTGCTTTTCCAACAGAAGTAGCGATAACCACAAGCACAGCATGACCTGGTGACCACACTGAAGTACCAGCAAACCGCTGTATGTCTGATAAATCAGGTGTAGACACGTTGGCAGGGCTGCTTGGTTTCACCCCACACTGTGTTCTGCAGGAGCACAGCTGGGCTCAAGGACACAAGCACAGCTCCCTGCAAGCACAAACCACCCAGGGCAGTGGGGAGACGAGATGCTGTGTCCCTGCACTTCCCTGCACAGCTCTGTAACTTCTCCATGCCTCTTCCACTGCAGTCTTACACCTTCCAGTGTCCTTTCAGGAACAACTCTTAAACCACCTTCTAATACAAACTCACCTACCAACAGGCTGCCTCGAAGTCATATATTTCATAGATTCCTACAATCAGAATGGCTTCCTTTGGAAGGGACTTTAAAGATCGTCATGGACAGGGGCACCTCCCGTGATTCCAGGTGGCTCCAAGCCATATCCAACCTGGCCTTGGACACGTCCAGGGATGGAGCAGCCACAGCTTCCCTGGGCAACCTATGCCAGGGTCTCCCCACCCTCACTATATATTCTTCCTAATACCCAACCTAAACCTACTCTTGACTCTTTGCTGTCTTGAGTACATTTTTCAAAACAACTGCATAGAAAACACTTGGGTTTAGCTGAAATGTTGAACCCTGAGCTGTAGATACTCTCAAATAGCCTTTCTGGCCAGTGCTCTTCACCAGGAAACTTATCTCTGTCTCTTGGTCATGCAGAGGAGATCTGTCATGAAGAAATCAAGCTGCCCACTCACCTTGGAGAAAAGTTAAAATGTGGTACATTCTGTAAATTACCTTTTACTGAAAGGGTCAAGAATGGTTTCAAGTGTGTCAAAGAGCTTGGTACCGTTTCTACAGAAAACAAAAAGGTATCACTGGATCTGAAAGTCTTAATATTTATTGTAACACTTAATACAGGATTGTGATCAAGATATAACATCTATTGGTTTCCTTGTGGACAAATACTGTTACAACCAACGTATTGATGATGAGTAGACAACAACTGTTGAAACAGCGCTACCATCACACTTAAATTCCTTCTCAGCAGATGGGTGTAATTGTGTGACATGTTTACACGCCCTCTTCACCTCTGTGTGCTGTCTCAAGGCTGCCAACTGCACTTTGGAGTTGGCTGTGCTGCCAGAGGGATGCATCAACATTCCTCTTGGGCAACAGCACCCACTTGGCTGTCCCAGGCAGCTCTATACATACACGTGTGAATTATCTGATGCCTGTACAGCACCAGAATCAGTCTGGAAAGGTGTTCAAATAAATTAAAATTACCATAATTAGCAGGCAACCGAATTTCTTTAGGGACCCCTGAAAATTCTGCTCCCAATTCATTGCAGTGAGCTGGAGCCTGGGCTGCCACCCTGGGAGGGTAACTGCTTCTACCCTAGAAAAGCCTCCACATTTCAGGATCTGTCTCTTGGAAACCCATAACAACCATGTATCTTCCACGTCTGAAAAGGGATTTAAACAGCTTGTTCAGGAGCAGACTCCACCGAAACATTGCATCTCAATGTTGACATCCCCTGGGGGAAGAATAAGTAGGAGGTAGGATTTAACCTTTTGGGATGACAGTATGTGGCATATGTTTGAGATAATCAGTGGAATTGCTGAGTGAAAAACTGCATTATCTTAAAATAAGTGTGGTTCACCCAGAAAGGTATTCAAATTCAGCTTCATGCAATATGAACAATTGTTCACATCCTGTAACATGCAACCCTAGGTGGTTGCTACAACAAAAAGGCATTCAGTGCCTCTAATTATTATTACTTTTATAGAAACATTTTGCTATCTGTGAGCCTGCAGTAAATAATCATGACATCTCATGGGTACAACTATCACATTTACTGTCACTAGCTGAGCTGTTCTGATTAAGGGCCACAGTTTTTCCAGTAAATACGCATATCCCTCTCTAAAGACTACATAAATGAGAACAGAATTGTAAGACAGAAAAATAAAGGGCTATTCTGCGAGCTTCATCCTCTGCTCAGGATTTCATGTTTCTCTAAATATAAAAGTGGCAAGAGAGCCCTTATCTCACCTCACATGGATTCTGCTCTTGTGTTATCCATCAGCTGTGGATGAACTGGTACCTTCTCCTGTAGGCTGGGGCCCATCTTAGGGCTGTGTGGTAATGGCATGTCCTAAGTTGGCAGAGGAGAGAGGGTGCATGTCCTGTCCTAGAGACTTTCAGTAATGTGAACAATCCTCCTTTTCTTGTCCAGGCTGCTTTAAAACACCTGTAAAATAATCTGAGTTACTTAACACTACTCTGATGTTTAAACTCACAGTCAAGCTTTCCAAAGTAGATTTTATGTCTCTCCGGAGGCAGATGCTTAACACAGTTGCTTTATGTTTACTCAGCTTCCCTCGTTTTTATTTTGGTTCATCAGCAATTTCTGGTCAAGTTTCCAGTCCAAGTCTGTAAACATTTAATCTTTGTTAGCAAACACAACTAGAAGCAATCAAGTAAAAGCCACCCTCTCAGATAAGGTTTTGTAAATTCTAGACAAGCAAGATTCAAGGAGGTGAAATAAGTCCGTTTTCATCTCATACTTTCTGGTTTTTCACCTTTGAGAGATAATAAATACTTTCCAACTTCCTGTGAGGTTTTTCTGCAGTGTCTTACCTTCTGATATTTCCTGGAAAATGTGGTGAAACAGAAAGAGAAAAAAATACTCCCACTCTCTTCAGACATCTCCAGTGGCGTGTTGTCAGCAGGATCCACCAATCTGCTGTGCCTACTGGAGGCTTGGCAGGGGCTTTTCTCTTCTATATTTCAATTTTTGGCCCATTACCCCTCAGCTCAGGGTGGGAAAAAACATCAGCATTTCCTTCTCTCCTCATTCATTACCTCCGTGGGTATTTTGCATTGGCCACTAAAGCCTCATGGCAGGTTGAGTTGATTTTATTCAGACACTGCAGAGTGTTTTGGAAACTTGCATGACAACTAGAGGAAGAAGCAGCCCTGTCATCCTTATCTGGAGCTCTATAGAATTCCCTGAGGTCTGGGAAGGTACAAATGTCAGTGGAAGTTTTCTCTGTGCCTGAGGCAATGACAAAGTCCACCTGGACTGTTCAGCTTCAAATGAGACCTGGCCCCATGGTATCTTGTCCTTACCTTAGGCAGAAGGATGGATTTCACTGCCCTTCAATTGCTGGGGTTCTTACAGAAATCGTGTCTTTAAGCCACTGCTCCTCCATCAAACTACTGAAACTGTCTGACAGTGCCAGAAGTTATTAGGAGGGATGAAGGGTGGACAGACACACACAGAGTCTGGACAAGCAAAGTCCAGACCTGAACTCATGAAACTCCACTCTGGGGTACAGAAAGAGCCCTCAGGGGTTTTCACCTCTTCTATAGGACTCAGCAAGCCCCAGGTGGTTTGCAAAAGTTGCTTACCGTTTGTTCCTCCAAATAAACTTTTGCTTTCTTGCTACACCTCAGTAATCCACCTCCAGCAGATAAAGTGGCTCCTGATGATGTCTCTGCAGGGCTTTTGCTTGTGGCTGTAACAATCAGTGGAGAAGCAGCAGGAGGGTGTTCAGACATCGTGTTCCCAGCACATACAGCTCAGAGGAGATGGGAGGAGAGAAGGAGGTGATGGAGAGAGAGGCAGCAGAAAACACAGAGAAAAGAGAAGGGAAGAAAAAAGATGTATAAGGTTTGGGGTTTTTTCTCCTCGAGATTCACAGTTTCCCAGGAAGGATAGGGGCATGTTATCCTAGCTGCCCTCTGATAAACACAGCACAGTACAGGCACGGGGGGACCAGACAGACCCCTTTCCTGTTGGAGACAGCTGCTTCCTGAAGATCCATGAGAAGCTATGGAGTTGGTTAATCCTCCTAGTAGCTGAGAAGGATCCTCAGGGACCAGGAAGCATCCTGTCTCAATTTGCTTTTCCGTGCAGCCCTCTGAAGCATCCAGCAGCACCACCCAGAAACTCATTCCCCGCAGCCAAAATGAAACAGAGAATACAGAGAGGCAAGAGAAAGTCAAGAGGCAGGACGGTTTGGGAGAAAGTGGAGTAGCTACTTTTCTTGCTGGAGTTCTCGATCCTCTAATTTCACCTACAGGAAAACTGTGCAAGTTTGCAGTAATGGTTGGGAGACCCATTGTGAGTTACTGAACCTTGTGAATTACAAAGTAATTGGAAAAAACACAATGAAAACAAGGATTTGCATCATAAAGCATTCCTAGCTCCTTTACTGGGATGTATACAGGTCTGGTTATTTAAAATAACACTTCACAGTATGCTGCCATACTTATGAGAGGATGTTTAGAGAAGAAACAAACAAACACTGAAGTCCTAATAAAGAGAGATTTCACCATAAGCAACTAAAGCAAAACAATTAAAGCAGTAAAAAATAACGTCTAGGAAGAAATACTCAGAGCCAAATGAGTTGTGCCGGATTTTATAAGAGAGCAGGTTAATGAAATTACATTTGAGGCTGTTGTGCAAATCCTCATGTAGCCCTCTCTGTTCAAGCTATTCATGCACTTCCTTGCATGAGCCAGGACCCCACTGCTTTTCCTGCAATCCATGAGCATCTTTTTCCCTTCCAGTCCTCATCTGAGGGAGACAGTCACTCTCAACCCTGTTGTGCAAATCCGGCATACTGGCCTTTCAAATAATAATAATTTTGCATTCATAGATCTGTATCTGTCCTGAGGGATCCCACACCAACACGAGATACCACAGCTGCCCACTGGGAATCAAGGATCTCCAGTGCACAGGTAGCCCTGCACAGCTCAAGGAAAAACAAGATCTCAGGCATGGAAACCAGCATAACCCAAAGATGCCTGAGAACCTCTGATTCACTCTGAGCAGAATTAAGTTCTCGAGGTTTCACTGAGTAGCTTCCACTGAACTCAGCTCTGTGAAGCACAAAGGAGATGAAGGTAACAGAGATGAAAGCCAAAGTGGGACACTAGAGGAAAACAACAGCAGGGCCTCAAGAGGAGGCGAAGGAAGAAGGGACATAAGTCCTTGAGGTAAGTCTTCCACATGACCAGAAGAGAAGAGAAATCAGCCTGGCAGGCAGACACATCTATCCTACAAGTTACATTATCCCTTGAGAAACACTAGTGAACCCAGAACTTTGCCTATTCTTTCTAAATGTGACAATAAAAGATATTACCTCTTCCCACACATCTTACTCCAAATAGAAATTAACTGAAATTGAGTGACAGGAGATTTGGGTTTCTTGCGACATCAGGTTTGCTACCTGACACATGAAGCAGCAACACATGGTGGATAAAAACTTTGGGGAGGACCAGTTTCTGCCAGATGGAGAAAATTCTGGCTCAGGAGTCAGTGATGATTCTGTAGAAGCCCTATTTAGCAAATAATTCATGTTTAAATAGATTTCGAGTGAGGATGACCTTGGAAATAAAGAAAGAAAGTCTGTTCTCACTTTTAGTTGAGTTTGCTGCCTTCTCAGAAAGTCCACTGAACATCCAGAGACGCCTCATTTACATGAAGAAGACATTGCCCTTCACGCCAAGGCACTAATGGCTGCTGTAAGGGTAGGAAAACATCTTTCCCAGGCACCCACAGGGAGAGTTGACTCAAGACACCCACACAGAGAGCAAATGAAGGGTTTCCATGTTTATATTGATAGTGCACGTAGGGAAAAGCAGAGGGGAAAGCTGTGATAAAGGCAGGCTTGGCTGGCTCTCTGCCGTGGTGTAGCGCCGGCACAATCAACACCTCCTTAGGAAGTCCGTGGAGCGTGGGTTTGCACTACAGCACAAATGGAATTTGCCTTCATTGAGATGGGAATATCAAACCACGTGGCACTTTCTCCTTCACGACTGATGTTTTGATCCACAAGATTATAAACACACTCGAAGTGAATGCGTGAGTGCCCCTGATGTTCCAGATAGTCCCGGAGCTCCTGGTCTTCTAAACATCCTTATCTCTCCTGGTGACCTTGGTTTGGTCCTACCTAAAGCTGTGCAAAATGCAGCTGACAGCACCATCACACGGATCAGGTTCCAAATAGCTTAGAAGTTATCCAAGCTGGAGAAAAGAAATTGTATAAGTAGTGCTGCCTGCTGGGTGAAATTTGGGTGGAATATATATCAACATGAAGCATATAGCAATTTGAATTTGTCTGACTGGAAAACATAGCATTTTGAATGAAAGATTAGAAGGAAAAAAACACAGCAAAGCAGGGTATATAATGAAACATCTCCCTAGTATTAAAAACAGTTTGAGGGTTGTTATTTCCATAGACCTAAACTAACACAAACCACAGTGTTTTTCTGCCCTGAGAGAGCAGTATTGCTGCATGAGGCAGCCACATCCTTTTCAATAAAACATCACAGGTGTGGATGCCCTTATTTCCACCAAAGAAAAGTTATTAACACACATCTGCACTACCCAATGAATGTAAGGAGAAAATAAATATTATTTAAGCTTTTCAATCCACACTGAAAACATTAGTGGTCTTGAAAGTCTTTTGAATGTTTATACATAAAATTTTGTTCATATAAAGAGGTAGATGAACCACAGTAGTCAGTGCCCGTATATACACACACATATAGCAAGCTTTGCAAGAGCTGGGTCTGTTCTTCCCAGCTCTTACCAATTTTTATTGATTAGGAGCAGAAGTTTTTTCTAACCCAAGAGCAAGAAAAATTTCTTAACTTTGAATCAAGCACATACATTTTTGGCGAAAAACAAGCTTCAGTGGTAAGAGAACCACTTGTAATTTTTTTCAGTTCTGATGACCTTTCATGACACTTCAGCTAAGACTGAAGACTATCTTTTATGCTGAACAGAGAACGCTGAAATGTCAGTGACTCCTGTTTCTTAAGATCACAAGTATTTTTGAGATGCACAGCTAACAAAATGAAAGCTGCCTTCCTTAGCCACACAAGATGATGCTGCATTCAAAGAGGTAATAGCCAAATGTATACAAATGATAAGAACAAACTGTTCAAGGAGTGATTCTCAGCAATGACTAATATTCGATAATAACAGCCATTAAATAAAAGCAGTGTTAAGTTTTATTAAATAATTTTCCACTGCCTCCACGCTGAAGCATTAGCATGTGCAGCAGAGAGCTTAACTAAATTATCTTTTGAGAAAGAAGCGTTGGGAGCTATCACAAAATGTATTTCCAGTAATGGAATTCAAAGTTCATCAGAGAAGTTGTTTTATAGATGTGGAAGTGGGGAAAGAGTAGCCCACAACAACTGTACCTATCAAAATCTCCACTTCATCCTCCTTTGCAGAGTCTCTCTCCTCCTTCCCACAGAGGTGTGAGGGTTTATTTCTTATTCAGCAGGGAGTGCCTCAGCAGGGACGGACCTTGAAGCTGAAAAGTGCTTCCCCAGCACACCAAAAAAAGAGAAAAAAATTCTCTCCCTTTCTGCTGAATTATCAAGGATTATTAGTTACTGCTGCTGACATGGTATTCCTGTGCCAAATAAACACAACACATAAAATGCAAACGGCACAACACATTTTATTCTCCCACCTGCCTATATTTCTTCCCCTTTTATACACATCCCTCAGAGCTCCTTGCACAACACCAGTGCTTGCTGGAGTAGGATAAGTGTATCACCCACAAATGACCAGCACACAGGCAGAGCTACAAGGACTGAAGTACAGTGAACAGTTGAGAGCCCTGTCAGTTCATAAAAATAAATAAAAGAAAGGAACACCGTGCAAACAAGGTGGTCCACTCACTTTTGTTCCTTCTTGCTGGGGCCAGCACTGGTGCCTCCTGACATGCTGTAACTCCTACTCTTTAGTCATCTCAGAGCTAATTATACATCTATTTCTAAGTTGCTTTGATCAATTATTTTTATAAGTAACTGAAGGAGCTCAGTCTAGCAAGATATCAAAGGAAGACACCTTGTTCATGAGCTATAATTACCACCCTGCAGAGGAGAAATTTGAGACTAGAAAATTTGAGCAAAAAGAGAAGACTAAAACTAGATGCCATGTCAGAAAAGTGGTCAGCCACATTGGCACTGAAAATCACCTCTAACCTTCATGCAACTAGACCCTGGGTAGTGGTATTGCAGATTTATCAGAAATTGAGTCTCTAAATTGGCAAGCACGATATCCGACCACAGGTTCTCAGACTCAGTGTAGGAAACACTGGATGGATTTTATGGTCTATTAGTCAGAAGGTCAGACAACACAGGACTCAGACTCCTGGGCTTAATGTCTTTAAATTGTTAACAACATTCCCTACCCAATGCTCCCATCCCTGCTGGAGCCTCAGCAATTGGATAGATTAAAAAAAAAAAAAGTATGATAAAAATGAATTTCCTACCCAAAAACAAAAATTACGAAGTCTAGTAGGGCACAGACACTACAAAAGATACACAATTTCAAATACAGTCATGCTTTGCTAAAATATGAAATGTCAATTACTTTTTTTAGCTGTTCAGCTTAGTCATTTATACCTGCTCTGGGATCACTTTATACTGCAGCAAATAAAGAAAAGATGAGAAGTGAGCTCCAGTCACTGTAGCTGTAGGAAATTACATTTGCATCACCAGTTTTCTTGCCCTTCCTACTTTCTTCCTCCATGGATCTGAACTCCACATGTAAACTCCCCCAGTAAAATCAGTTTACTTGTATTCTCCTAGTGAAAGAATGGGGGGAAATCCAAGATGGGTGTATATCTAACAGCAAAAGCCTAATTCATCTGAGGCTTCTGACTGTGGCGGATCTGGTGAGATGGAGGAGTTTACAGATTTGAACATATCTGCCCAACTCTGGTGGCTGGAGACGCAGCCCCAGGTGACTCCCTGACCTCTCCACAGAAATGATGGATCATTCTGCAGCCTCACCTCTCTGTCTGGCATGCTTGCCTTGTCTGAGCTGTTCTCTGAGCCATGACTCTGCTTCACACAGTTATGGGGGAACTGTCCCTCCCACAGAGCCTGCACAGTAACTGGTGCACAGCAGTGCTGGAGGGAAAGCATTGACCACCTCAGCACCAGCAGGGGAATTGTGCATTTCTACAACAGACCTGGGGATGCCCCCCCAGTGTTAAGAAAATTTGTGAATCTTCTTCATAACTATTCATTACTCAGAAATACAAAAACCTAATCAGCTTACAGACCAGATTTGTCTTGGCCTATTTACCCAACGTGTTGTTTTGCTGCCAGTTACTTTTCCTGAGCTGTCACAGCAGATTTCCTTCCCCATCCAAGTATGGATGTGCAGTGACGGGCATGTCTGTGCTGGAGCATTACTTATGCAGGCCAGAAGGTCTCCATGTCCCCTCCACTTCTTCAAGGGCATCTTCCAGCTATAACTTCTCTGAGCTATAAATACTCAGACCTGGGCTCACTTTCCAACCCAGACACACTGGCTGTCAGGGTACAATGAGAACACACAAAGGTATGTAATGCACCCAGACTGGAGCTACACCCACCCACTGGCAGAATGGCCACACACCACGTGAAAAGTTAGTTAATTATATTAAGATTTCATAGTATTAGAACTTCAGATTTCATTCCTTCAACTCCAAAGCACCACAGCTTTGTTTCCAACATTGTACCACACTCATACCACCCTGTTCCAAGCACCGTTACCCTCGATCTGAACTGAACGTAGATAAAGTGTGCAGTCCTGCTGGGTGACAACGCTGGACTAGCATCACTCCTCCTGATACTGATTGCCCCCTTTTAGCTCTATGTCCAAAATACAAACATGAATTCCAAACTATGAAAACAGTCAGAATATTTATGAGGCTCCACAATGCTGGTTATGCTCAGCAGTAAGAAATCTACAGCTGGGAGATCAACCCTGGTTTTGGCAGACCTCTGCTTTGATCCTGGATTGATTCTTGAGAGATACAAGAGAGAAAGTGTGAAGAAAGTGAAATAGAAAAAAAGGTTTGACTTTTGAAAGAGAATAACTCCAATATATATATTAACTCCACAAAAGTGTACTCTGGCCTTTTCTTTTCTCTGGCAGTCCTTAAAGCTTTATTTTTCTTGCCCTCTGATTGTGTGGCTATTTTCAGTAGTTCATTGGGACAGCACAGAGATCTCTAATGAAGGTACATCGGGCTTTTTCAAGCAACTAGTTTAGCCAAAACTTTACCCAAATTACGTACTTGGATTTGCCATTCCTTCTCTTTCCCAAGTAGCTACTTTCCTCCTTCGAGCACACAGAGAGATTGTAGTGCATAAATTTAATGTTTAAGACGAAGGCACGAAATCCTTCCAAAGCCCTTCCATGAGTGGAAAGAGCGCAAGCTGAGTATGGATCGGGACCTCTCAGCACAACTCCATTCTTATTTCCACCAAAGATGTTTTTCCTTTCACAGGAAAGATGCATTGACAAATTTAACACCGTAACATTTATGAAAATCAACAAGGAGCTACATATTTCCTTCCTCACTTTGGTGTACTCACTCTTTCCAAGGTATCAGCATACATAATGCAGACTGCATGGTCAGGGCACTCACACGCTCAGTTCACCAGGCACCAAATCACCTCCCAGCATTACCTTCAGGTTTGCTGTCTCTTCATTTTATGACTCTCTCTCGTCTTGCCTGTTCTGTGCCTTACGAAAACAATATGCAAATTCCTTCAAATCGATGCCCCAGTTCTATCTAAATTCATCAGCAGACTTCACTCTGCTTGTTTGTCCCTCTCAGAGAATGGCCTCATCATACCCTTCATTCATGGAATAATCATCGCCAGTCCAAGAATGTCTTTACATAGAGCATTATATTCTGTCTCCTGCAGAGCTCAAACACCAGGAGCATCTTCAGGGAGGTTGAAGAGCTGCCTCATTCCATGGCCCAACTGGCTGCACATCTCCAGCCACTCGATATCACGGTCCACACTGTTCTGGGTACAAGCTGAACCAGTTCTGCAGGAGGATGGTGTTTGATGCCATGCCTGTAAATTGACAGGCAGACAACATCACCACCGAGAAAAAGAGAAACTAAAGGCTGACACAGTTAAATCAGTTTCAAAAGTAGGCTGGAGAATCTGTGGGTTACATGAGGGTGCAGACCTGGACATGAAGGCATCTGTTTCACCTAGACAGCCATGGATCCAAACTTCTCTGAACACCGGTAATAAGAGGTCAGATTTTCACAGGCCCTTTGAAAACACTACCTAAACCCACTGTAAAGCTTGTGAACTGAAGAAGTGATAGAGTATTTTGAAACATCTGGAGATCTTGTGTGTGGTTTTGCAAAGGGAAACCCTGCCATCCCAAAATTATTCTGCCCTGTGGCTAGAAGAGCACAGCAGATACCACCTATCTGGTCTCAGGAGGTGGGTTTTTTCAGGACCCTTTTGTTGGCTTCCATAAGAAGAGATCAGCCATGAAACCCTGAGCCTGTCTCCCTGCTTCAGCGGCTCTTACCAACAGCAACATTCACAAGGAAGGTTCCCTAACAAATAAACTCAGTACATCTGAGAGATTAAAAGACACTCGCTTCCAAATGCTACTGGAGGTCAGCACAACCTGGGGCTGGGAGATGTTCCATGAATTAAAATACCTGAACTCCACTCCTGGCTTTACTGCAGACTCTCATAACCTTGAGTAAGTCATTTTGCTTTTCTGTTTCTGCTCTGCTGTTTTGTTTTTCAGGTGAAAGGTCCCTTGGGAACGGATGTGTCTCACACAGAGTGCTGAGGTACCAGTGCCCTAAGCTGTAGGATCGTAGGTTTGACTGGGCAGCACATCCCATTAACAAAGGAAATAGCTGCAAGTAAATGTTTCCTATCAGGACTTACTTAACAACTAGAATTTTATAACACATTCTTTTTGCATGAGACTTATCTTTTACACTTGAAATTAGATGCAAGACAAAATGTCCTGAAGCTCAAGAGGCTTGGATTGATCTGTCATTAACATCCACAGGGACATACTGCAAGGTCTATTTCAAATGCTGCCTGTCGTCTTCTGAGTGCTTCCCATCTACAGCAGATGGGCTGGGCTCCCTTGAGACTCACAGCTGGTTTCAGGCCTTGATACAGCTCTGGCAATTGTTCTTGAATCTCTAGGATACCTTTGCCTCTTGTTTTCTAATGTTTTCTGAGATAACATCACCCCCTGCATATCTCCTTTCTGCAGTGATGTGACAATGCAGAGTAGCAGTCTGTGTCCTACCTCCTGTTTGCAGAGACTTTGCTCTGAGATCAGGGCTCTGTCTGGTAATTTCTTTCCATTTTTTGTTTACTGCCTAGGAAAAGTGACTGTGACAAAGCTGTGCTATTTCATTAAAATCTGGGAAGCATTAGTCTCAAAAGGGCACAGTCATTAAGCAGAATTATTGGAAGTAAGTTCATCTCTCCCAAACGTACAATAATATCTTCTTACTGTGACTTGGGCATTACAACAGTGGCTCATGGAACAGCTTCACAATTACATATCTTAAGGGATATTCCCTCCTAGTTCACTGCAGGTGACCCCTAAACTCATAAGGACTCTTTTTGAAGATATCCTGGGTGACCTAAAAGGCCTTTTCCTTCTGTGGATTACAGTCCTGCCACCAGGAACTGCAGGTTCTTGGCATCAGGCTCTCTGTGAAGACAGATATATTGCAGCCTGAACAGAAACAGGCAAAACTCTGCAGTTCAACAGAGGAATTGATGCACAGGAACAACCGACACATAGGAATGAAGCTTTTGTTCAAACAAGATCATTAATTTCACAGATAAAGTGCTTGTGTTTTAAAGGACTACTGTATATCCCTTCCAGTAGTCCAGGTTCCAACACTTGTTCCCAGGACACAACCTTCAGCAGTGGCTTTGGAGGTAACTGCTCTTTCTTCCTCTTTGTTTGAGGATCTCCGTGACCTTTGGAATTCTAGCATCAAAATTCCATCTTTGTTCAAGATGTAGTCTACAAGAGCCTTTTTCTGCACATAAGGAACACTTAAAACTAAAATAATCAGCACATCACTGGGACTTCATAAAACCACAAACACACACTCATACAAACTCTAGAGCTCACCTGCAGAAGCAGGGGCTGTCAGCTCACTGAGTTAGCCCCTTGTAGATATCCATAACTAACATTTAAAACATGTACTATCCTTCAACAAGGGTAGAGCAATAACCATTTTTGGTTATGTATTTTGGCTATTTTTATTATTGCATTATCTCTCAGTGTGTGGAACATGAGCAGGTATGTTAAACAGGTTCCTGTATGTGGGCCAGTAGAGCAGCAGCTTTGATGAAGCCCTGAATTCATGATCTGATATCTCACCTCTGTGAAGCACTCTTTGATCATATGCAAGCAAAGGAATAACCATTCCATGTTGATTCCTGCAGCTGGTAAATGAGGAGTGTCCCTGTCTTTCATGTAGGAGTGCAGGGGTTCAATGCCCACCAGGGGGACAGTGGTGCCGTTTAAGAGTTGGACTCGATGATCCTTGTGGGTCCCTTCCGACTCAGAATATTCTGAATCTATGAAAACCCATGATTACAACCTCAGGAACGTTCTTAACAAAAATGAAAAAGCTGCAACGGCAACATTGCTCCACAGCGTGTGTAATCTCCTTAAGAACTGCATGAGGATTGTCTCTGACTCTAAAAAAATGCTCTTGACATAACTTACAGATATTTTAAAGACCACTGCCAATGTTCTTGAAAGGATTATAAACCATTGCTGCGTACAGCTTGGCATTTACCCCAGCCACATGGGAAAATGTTTAACTGTCTGAAGGAGATTAGGAAAGAATTAAGATAAACTCAGCTAGCACATTCAAATCTCCTGGATCTGAAGTAAATCCAGGGCAGCAAGGAGAGCTCCCAGCACGGTTATAAGGCACTCGCTGCTGTGCTCACAGTGCACCCACCATACACAAGGTCCTTTCCAGTGTGATCGAGTCCCATAACAGCTCCTGCAGGTTCCATATCCTCACCCTTGCCTTGCTTGGACATCTTGAAGTGTCTACTGGGTCCAGTAAAATTTCATCACCTCCCACCCACAACCTCTCCTGCCTGCGGTCCATCTACTCAAGCCACAACCATGCCCATGGCACACAGAGACTTTTCCATCAGTTCAGCAAGCAGGAAAAGATCCAGGCCTGGCCCACCATGGCCCTTGTTAGGAGACAAAAATGTACACAGGTCATTTGGAGATACTTCACCTCCCACTCTGGAGTCCCTGTTCTCCTACTGAATTCCCTCAGAGGATATCTTCCACCATTCAACATCAGAAGCAGTAGCACAGCAAAGTTTTGTGTTCTGCTGATGGCAGTCAAAGGCATCTAGTGAGAGATTTTCCCTTTGTCTAACATAAAACTGGGAGCCTGCACATTCCCAGCACCTTAGAACAAATCAGAAACAATTACCTTACATGGGTGCACTTCCAGGCTGAGAACAAAAGCTGAGTTACAAACAGAAATGCTGCACCAAAATTGACTTTATCTGTTTTCTTCTAAAGCCGTTTTGAATGCAATAAACAGTAACATCATTAATACATTTTACACTATTGAGAGCCATAAACTGTTGTGGGATGATATAAAATTCACAGGCTTCTACAAAGGTAAAGCAACAAATAATGTCACTTATTCTATGGAAACCTTCCATACAGTGAGAGCAATGAGTATCTATAAACTACTTCCTTACTTTTTCCACTTTTTAATGTTAAACAATGAAAAAAGAGGGTTCTTTACTTCCAGTATTCCCAAAACATGGATGCACATTTCTCCCAAGAAGGTAGATAGGGAATGGAAAGGAGGCAAGGAGGTTCAGAGGGAACAGTCTACCCATTGTTATTCTTCACAGCTCTCTTCAGCTGCTTCTGCCTCAGACACAGCAGGTCTTGGAGATGCAGCTGATACTCAAATACTGACCTGAGCCCAGGTACAGCCCCAGCAAGCTGTTTCAGCCAAGAAAATCCTGAGTTTTAAACATATCCAAACACAATTCCCCCTCCCACTGCCATAATCAGCAATAATACATCAGTCACATCTTCACTGCGAACCCAGAAGGGAGGTGCAGATCATTCACCTCAGACTTCACCAAAGGAATATAGATTTTCATTTTAGCCCTAAAGAGACAACTTTGCCTTTGAAGTACTGAATGCTTCAGTGGCTTCACTTGAAATCTTGAGCGCTCAGCAGCGTCCCTCTTCCCAGGGTCATGCAAAGTTTATCTTTCCAAATCACTCAGTGCATCTGTAATCAAACTGTATCTTGGCTGTTGTCCTTAAGTTTCTGTCTTACTGTCTGTCACTTCCTTCACAGGTTTACAGGAGGTCAAAGCCCCTGTCCTTCACATCTTCTCTCGCTGAAAACGTATCTAGTTAAAGCCAAAAGACAACTGATGGAGCTTTTAATGTGTGACTAGAAGATTTCATATAATTTCCAAATAATGCATAGCAGAATGTTTCCCACAGTGGTTTGTGTTCAGCTGCCAAGTGATTACTCATGCAAATTAGCTGTCTGATAGGTAAAAGCATTTCAAGGGATGCATTCAGTACCCCTCCAGGTCATTATATTACAAGCTGTAATGATATCTCTGATTGAATTCAGCTCTTGCTGTGAAAGTTAATCGGTTAATCAAAATATGAAGGAACCCACCATCTCTTTTTAATTAATGGATTACAATTTATGGTATAATCAGAAAGATTTCATCAAGGTTAAAATTAAGTGCTCATCCCATGACCCATGAACACAACTTTCGGCTGAGGATCATGCAACAATGGCAGCAGACAAATCCTGTATTTCCAAGCACAAATGTGATTGTTCCTGCAGCACTGTAATGAAGTGGCCTTGAGCTCACACAAAAGCTTTAAAACAGTAAGGTTGCATAGTTTCAGAAAGTATTTAAAAGTGTGTCTAATATTAACCATATATTTCAGTCCCATTAAAAGGAATGCCTTTTAAACATGTTTTAAAGTTAAATACACACATCAATAGTTCCCTGACTTGCCTGGATTTAATTAAACACTTATTTTTCTGAGTAGAGGCCTGAGTGCCTAAGGATAACAGCAGCACAGGCAATAGACCCCAGAGCCCATCTCTGTGCAAGCCTGGGGTTTCTCAGCTCCTGCATTCTTTCAGTCTCTTCATGGGTGTTAGATGGTGAGTTGGACTAGATGATCCTTGTGGGTCCCTTCCAACTCATAATATTCTGTGATTCTGTGATTCTGCTNGGCCTGGGGTTTGGCCACATCCAGGTCCAGCCCCATTCTTTGCATAATCCTGAAAACACTTCTTCAGAAACACGTTTGTCTGTATCAGTCACTTCATCAACCTGAAGACAGCTGCTGCCTTCTGTAAAGTGAGTGACATATCCGTAGGCTGGAGACCAATGTTTATATCACCTTCAGTGACTCACAGAAAAAAATTAAACATTTCGTCTTGCAATGGCTTCCTTTCTTTTTCTCACAACGTCAAGACAGGGCTCTGCATCATCTGTTCATTGCAGATACTCCTCAGGTTCAAGGATGGCTCTGTAGAGGTCTGAAGATCTGTTTTGAAGATAATTTTCTAGTTAAGGAAAGTTAGGAAAGAACTTACAGTTACAGAGAGAAGCTTGGAATATGATCTTCGTGCCGAGCAGCAAGACAACAGGCAGAATTGTCTGTAGGATGATCAGTTTTGCTGAAGAATTGGATCTTGTTGTGACTCCTTTTTCAGATAATCAAAATACTTGTTCAATACGAGGACTGGAATCCTGACACCCATAATGTGATAAAGCTCCCAAATGGTGCATCCTTACAACACTGGTTTTTGGGGCTGTACAGCTCCCTGAACCCAACAGGATAAGGTCTCAAGTGCAGAAGAATGTGTTAATGCTAAGAATCAGCCTGAAAAAAAGAAACTTGCATAGAATTTCTATTCACTATAAAAGGTGCTTTGAGATGCTAAGTACATTTATAGGTTGTGCTGAAGGAAAAAAAGAAGTTCTTACATTTAAAAGAATGGAAACGGAGTTTGAAAAATTCCAATTGCTTTGAAAAGCAAATTAGGTTCTGTGTCCTGATACTTAAAATATGTTTTAGAAGTAAATCTGATACATAAATATTGCAACTGATTTCAGTCATGAAGTAAAATCCCTCTGATGTCTGGGGGAATTCAAACTCATCTACTCTTTTGGAATAAACACTGATATTTTCCCCCCAGGTTCAAAGAAACTGGAGAGTTCTACCAACTCTACATTCAAATCAGCCCAGGAGGGCTAGGCAAAGGTAGCTATTATCTCTGTATGCAAAGCATGTGCATAACAAAGGAGGTTTAAAGAGAGAATCTTCCATTTCAGTAAAATTTTATGAGAACATGAAAAACAGTAAAATCTTTATCTCAGGCACCTTATGCAACATCCTCTTCCTAGCAGCATTTTTTTCTCTGATTGGTTTTACAATATTCTTATTCAAGAAACCACTCTTTCAAAAATGCTTCATTTGCAAGGGTACATTCTCACTCCACTGCTTTAAAAAAAATTAATAATTCTGCTTGAGAAACTTCAATGCTTTTTGGTAGTCAAGGTGTAGATCAGGTAACATACAGTATGTTTTATTGGTTCACTTTTAGAAGACTTGAGAATTCATTCCCACTGATCACAGTTTTGTTTGGGGAAGAGGGATTCTTATTTAAGCAAACAGCAAACCTCTCAGTTACTTTGCAGCGTAATATTGGGACTTACATCTGACAGCAACTGTAGGTTTTTATTATTAGGAAGGTTTTTGGACAATACTGATTATTTATAAGCTTTGGGCGTATAAAACCAAACAAGTGCCACGTACTCCAACTTCTTTGTAAATACAAATAAAACCACACTGTCACACCTCCCAGGAGCACACGTGGCAGCTCCCAGGAGTGCATCAGGTATTGATTCCATGTCTCAGCTCTGGGAGAAGTATTCTGTTCCCTGTGACTGCAAAGATAACCTTGAAAATACCTTGTATCAAGGCAATAAGTGAGTGTTAAGCCCAGAAAACAGCTTATATTTCTAAAGATGGAATTTCTTAAGAAAAAAAAAAAAACTGGTCAAAAGTTTTAAAGCAAAGTTTTCTTTCCAGTAAGAGCAGCTTAATTAACAGCAGGGGTTCTTGTATCACACATGACATTTTCCACATTCCCACTCTTTAAAAAAAATATAACATCAATGCAGAGAAAATACTACTGAAGTATAATCAACTCTCCTTTTAATTTAAAACAAAGAGAGAATTTTCCAAATCCTGAAGTTTCAAAGAGTTTCCCTATGGCACAAAAATCAGGTTTGCTCTTCCTAGCTCATTCCCCACCAGCAGCAGTGTACAAACACCTCCCCGTCACCTCTGAAGACCAGATTAGGAGCAAACTCCATCGTGCTCAGCTGCACTTACCAGCTCCTCAGATGCTGACAGAATGACAGCTCTGCAAACCCTTTGTGAAAAATGGTTATCAAATCATGGACACATGAGAATACCTCAGTTCTTGCCTCTGTTAAAACTTAGCCTGCTCCTTCTTTTACATTGATTTTCCCATTTTGCCTGGGAAAAGCGATAAATCTTGGCAGCCTGACAGCATGTAGAGCAAATAATTACCCATTTGATCTTCTCTGCTATGGACCTGCCTGTTAAGAGTACCTTTGGAGAATGTTTATTTCTCTGGAAATAGAAATATACTTGAGAATATGTTTTTCCACTAAACTTTCTGCTAGGAGGTTAAATTCCTGGTATTTCTTAGTTTCCTGGATTTTCTATCATAGAGTGCAACAGTGCTGATTAACACCAGCCATATCCTGGCATTAATAATTGGAGGGACGGGATGGGTCTGAGTGGATTCGATTGCTCTAAAACAGATTTCCCTATCAGCTATTGAATTTAAGAGAGATTATTTCTTTCTCCTCTCCTGGAAACTGTCTCTTTTGGTCTTTGCTTTCTGAGAACAAAAAAGAATATTCCTAAATTGTCCTTCCCCTTTTCTTTTTTGAAGAATTTGCATTTAAATTCAAAGGTAAATTGTGATGGAAATGGTACCAGCAGGAGCTTGCTCAGACATGGACACTCCTGCTGCCAGTCCTAAACAGTCTCCACGGGATTTGTTGAAGGATGACAAACGTTATCTTGCTCAAGACAGAATAGAAATATTATGCAGAAGTTCTGCAAGGAACCTGGAAATTGATTTCCTCTTTGCAAAAAAAGGTTAATCTCAGAGCCTTGGGAACATGTTTATTATTCACTAGAAGCAATAAAAACCCCACCTTGGACTCAGGTAGCAGTTTAGCCCACCAATTAAACTTCTTACTATTTTTCAGCTGAGTAAACTTTGACATGTGGAGGGGACATGGGGGATCCCACCTGCTCTCAGAGACCTGCATGAGGAAGGTGTCCCCGCACCCATCCTGCCCACTGGTCCTGCTCAATGGACACAAGGGGATGCAGTCAGCCCAGGGGATGAAGCCAGCCGAGGGCACAGCCCACTGGGACTTGGAAATCACTGGCAATGAGCACAGCTTGTCCCTGTACGAGCCGTACGGGCACCAAAGATCATTCCTGGTGCCAAACACACAGCCTTGGCTTTCGCTGGAACTTGTTAGGCTGGCTTGGTGTAACTGCAGCAATCCCACAGGCAGCCAGAGCTCTCTGACATGCACTCTGCAGACTCCAGGGATCAGATCTGGGGACAGCCGAACAGGCTGGCAGGAGGTGCTTGAATCACTCAGCCAACGGGTTTGACCAACCCAAACGCTGCTCTTGTCTTTCTCCCTGTTCTCTGCTCTCACTGTTTCACAGCCTGGCTGGGTTTCCTGGGAAGAAGATTTGTTTGGCTTTGGTTTTTGTCAAAACAACCTTTACGAGCTGTTGAATCCACCGCTCTCCTTTGTGGCTGTGCTAACACCCAGGGACAGGAGCACCGAGGGCAGATGGGCTGTGGGGACCTCAGCAGCCCAGGTCACCCATGCCCTGTAATGGGAAGGGTGGCAAGTCCTGCCTCCACTCCTGCAGCGCTGCGGGCAGCTGACGCTTCTATCCTTGGAAAGGTCAAATGCCTCATAATAGGAGCATTAGAAACTCTGCAGAGCCCAGGCTCAGCCCGTAACTCACTGCCCAGGCCGTGGTGTGAATACAAATCTGCTGTCCTGAGGAGCCACGGCCACCGTGCAGCAGCCAAGCAGCCTCAGTCCTTCTTGCCCTGCCACTGCAAGGACGAAATCCCACACCAACAAAATTGGTTTATTCCTCTGATGGAGGAGATAACCAGAAGAGAAAAAACAGTAGGAAAAACAAATCTGACCCTATGACATTTGTGACACACTGACAAGAATATAAAATGGCAAGAAGTCCTATTTTTAAAAGCCATCATCGGGCTGCTGTCGGACCACTCGTGTCAGCAGCAACCCACGGCAGCTCCTTGGCTCTTTCAGGGCAGAAAGCTGCCTCCACAATATGCCCTTGGAGCAAGAAGCTGGGCTACCTCCTAAAACCACCACAATAACCTATCCCTCCGTTTTAAGGTCTCTCTTAGGGAAACTGAATTTTGTGGCCAAAAATAAATCCAGTTTTCCTGTTGTATCTGCATGCTTAAATTTAGCCATGAATGATTCTGCAGAGGAACTCTGGATCTGTACAGGATAGAAAGAGAGGAAAGCAGAACCAAGATGTCAATAAATAGCCAAGGCACACAAAACCTGTGACAGACTCACAGTAACATAGGAAATCTCAAAGAAGCTTTTGTAAGATTAGCTTCATGGTCTTATATTCCAAATGGACAGTTATAAGGAAAATAGCATTTTCTTTAGCTCTCCAGGTTAAGAATATATTTTTAAGACTTCAGATTAATGAGATCCAATGCACTCAAAGCAGGAAAAATTCTTTTTTTAATTACTCGAAAGAAAAAGCCAATAATTAATAACCACTAGATATAATACATCAGTATAATCTCATTTCCATTACCCTTATTAGCTGAAGAGATTGGTAGATCAATTTCATTCTTCCAGTAATAAATACACTATTATTTTTAGCCTTGTTTCCCAAGACTGCAAAGTCAATGTGCTTGGGCTGCCTGCCTGTCTGTTCACTCTGATAAGTTTGGAGCCTGCTGGCCAATTTCATCTTGAATTAATGAAGATGTAGAAGTCTCAGAGATGTTGATGTTAGCCCTGATTTGTGACCAGTCTCTGACAAGGAAGGACTCAAACAAATGCCCCCAACTTCAACAGGCAGCAGCAACATGGTGTGAGACCTACTTACCTCACTGCACAGAAATGGATTGGGACAGAGGGAGAGGGAATACAGAACCACCCATGGGCATATTGAGAGGGCATGAAGAGCTCAAAGGAAGCCCACTTGTTTATCGAGGGGCAGTACCAAATGTAATTGTGACTTCATGTAGGTTAAATTCTTATCATGCTATATTTATTTACCCCCAGAAGATCATATTAATTTAATGGCAAAAATATTCAATTACCCGTATGTCAAAAATATGTTTGACCATTTCCTCAGACTATCCCTAATTTCCCACAGCTGGTGAGATAACTCTTAGCAAGCTGACAAGTTGCTTACAACATATTTTATGTCATGACTGAAACATTCACTGTGTGGATATGATGCAATATCTCCTTCTGTTTGCAAAACTCTCCTAAGGCCAAAAATAGCTTATGACTTGAAGACAACATGCACCTCGTTGGAAGTCAGTGTAATATGCCCTGACCAAGACACAGCAAGTCATGAGGTGTCACACTTCTAATTTTAGCAACAGATTATGTTTTGTCCTGGGCACTGACAATGACTACTTTCTTTATGCATCAGTTCTGCAGCATGACCCATGGTGGTCACCTCTCTACCAAATAACATGTTTTATATATGATCTTGTGACAGTGATTATGGCAAATACTCAAAGTTGATGACCAGCATTACCCAGAGCTGGAGCAGCAAGGACTGCCTTAGGTAAACACCAAACTTCTCCCAGGTGCTTCTTAGGCTGAACTAAATCAGGAAAAGAGGGATGACAAGGTGGATCACAGTCGCAGCACAGGAACCACCTAATCCTACAGTCACTTCTACGTTATCCTTGGTCAGAACACTTGTGGTTGGACTTGTTCCTTCCTGCTGGACTGACCAAAGACTTTTCTCTCCTGGTACAAATAGAACCCACAGAACATCTCAAACCCCTGCATTTAGGACAAAGACAGCACTCACCTTGAGTGCTGGATACAGTCCAAAGAAAATAAATGAGGAACAGACCAGGAGCAAGAGAGCAGTCTAAAAAAAAAAAAAGATAGCAGCACAATTGTTTGGATCTTACTATTTAGCCGCTGAGCAGAACTGGCAATGAAAGGCAATAAAAGGCTCAAACCACTAGAAAAAGTAACAATCTCAGCATCAGGGTAATTCCCAGTCTGCCTGGGAGGAATGATCTAAGCAGGGACTGAGTTGGGGACAGTGGGTGGCTGGATTTTCCCTGCCTTGGCTCATCACCAGGAGATGGAAAGCCACTGTGAACATGGAGTGAGAAACTGCAAGAAGACAGAAGAAAATCAGCATTTACAAACTCACAGGGAAATTCTTCAGAAGGACCTGTCACATGTCTACTCAAAGCCTGCTGCAATATGCAATGGCCTTTTCTGTTTGCTTTCCCCCCCCACCCCCTCATTAATTCTGATGTTAATCATTATCACATCCTGCTTTCTGTAGTAATTACAGCAGACAAGAGAGATGAGCCTGAAACATCAATGGATGCAAGTAACACTTGACTTTAGGGAGCTCTAAACCAATTCTTTGTAGTGTGGGCTTTTCATGAGAAAAACAAAAGAAATCTGCTAGAAACCAAATGCAACAGAGTGTAAACTCAGAGTACAGTGTTCAGCCCAGACCCAGCATGATCAATCCCACAGCACCCTAAATACATGCTTAATGGATTACCTGGCCAACAAGCCATTACACATGACACCAGCTCACCTACAGTTGTCCTCACACACGTGACAAAATGTGGGTTATAAATTCCAGGATGCTGGCATAACATCCTGCATGGCACCACAGCACCGAGCAGCACCAGCTCTGTCAATGTCATGCACTGTGACAAATTCAAACTCATTTCTTTTTCCTTTAGGGAGCATTTGACAACTAAACAGCAACCTGCTGAAATGCTCTAAACCATCTTAGTCAGGGCTAAAATGAGTATGAAACTGAGAAGCCCTCTTCACTCTAGATTTTGGAATTTTTCATACCAGCTTTGTTATGAGAGACATGCAGGTGTGTGACAAAACTGGGGACACGAAGCTCATCAGCTCAGCACTGTGCTGCTGGAAATGTTCATGCCTCTTGGTCCTCCCCTTCATCAGCTGAATCTACAACTTGCAGTCCAAGGCTCCAGATATTCATATCTAATCATTTTACTGGTGACTCACCAACAATTGAGCATTTTTTGCACTCTTTAGTCTAGCAGGATATATTATTTCAAAAAGTAAAAACTTGTCTTTCCTTGACACAAGGGAGATGTACATCACTTAAAAGTGAGTAGATAATTACTAAAATGGTGGCTTATTCTACAGTTGCTCTGCTGGTTGCTCTAGCCTGATGTGCAATGGCTTTACCAGCTGATTGCAAGTAAGGTCTTGTCTAAATGGAGCGGAAGATGCATAAGCATCTGCCAGAAAAAATGCTATGTGATTTCCCTTAAAACTCTCATTATCAATATTTAAGTCCATGTGTAGCCTGCAGCCCTTTATTCCACACAATATTCATTCATTTTGCTACTAATATCCTCTTAACCTACTACTAACATTATTGCTCACCAAAGTGTAAAGCAAAAGACGAACATGGGCATGGAAAATGTGTGTACCTTTTTATCTCTTCCATGGTGCAGCATGCATAAAATCTGTTTCCCTGCTTTCCTGGAGAATTCACTGCTCCAAAGAACCCCATTACCTGGTGAAAGTATATAATTGCTCATCCTTCTTATTTCCATGTAACTGAGGATAAAAGCAAAAGACCTATGGCAAGGCAGCCAGTACAGGAGGAAAACTCCACTGCAGCTCTTCGGTTCCCTGTGGGAGGGATTTTGAGTGCATCCTCTCTAGCCAAATCTTGGAACAATTTCAGTGTAGCAGCATGGTTATATATCCATGAGAGCAGAGCAGAGCTCAGCCTGGCCCCTGCCTCACACAGCAGTTTTACACGTCATCCACCTACGGCTTCTTAAGGGACACCTCTGCAGGTCTAAGAATAAGAGCACATTGTGCCTTGTTCTGCCTGTTGCCGTTCTCCAGTAATGCAGGAACACCATGTATCAGAGGAAACAGCTCCACACAGCAAGTGTACAAATTAAACTCAACAGCCCTGGAAGCCTTGCAGTGCCCTGGCCTCCCCCTGCAGAAAATCCTACAAGGATATTTGTAAATGGCTTTGAGCTATTTTAGTTGGAATGATCTAATAATCAAATTGGTTTTACACAGATCATTATTATAGTTGGTAGCATGAAAAGGATGAAGAATTATGCTTCCATCTTGTATTATAAGTTAATCTCCTCAGGATAACCATTACCTGGGAGTACCCAGCCCTGTGAAGACCTTTCTTTTCATGCATTACAAACTTATGTTCTAATTCCTCATTATCAGTGATGGAAATACTATGAGGAAAGCCAAGCACACACAGATAACCTGGGCCCCTGCACCCATCTTTGCCAGCTGCCTCCTCTAAGGAGCTGCCGGACTCCACACTGCCCTCGTGCCTGAGCAGCCTGGCAATGAGCTGAGCTCGCTTCCACATCTAAATTAACAATTTTGTGTATCATTACCTGGAGTTAATTTATTCTTGATCTTTGGCATCTTAATACATAAAAATGCAATAATAAAGCACCAGCCAGAAGGCTGGCTTTGTCCATAGATCATTCAGAATGTTTTTCTGTTCCAAATTTGAAACACTCCTACTCCACTGCATATGGAATCCTGTGGATATTTCTTATCTCATCTACTTCTCCTTGTCTCATTCTGTTAGAGACCCTCCCTGTCAGATAAGGTCTTTACAGAATGAGAAACAATTTCTTTCTCTTGATTAACTGCATGACTTAATGCTACCAGCTGCATTAGGGGACAGGAGCAGAGACAGGCTATCAGAGAATCAAAGTCAGCCACAGCCACACAGATCTCTGTAGCAGCACCGGGAGGTTTGAATAATCAGCTGCACATTCCCAAGGAGTTTGCCTCCAATAGTAAAAATACTCCTTGTATCTTTCAAAGGTGTTGCGCTTGCACACTAGATGGTCAGTACAGACAAAAAAATAATCCTACACTATCAGTGTTTATATTACTTGAAGAGTTTCAGATGCATAAGGTGCAAACTTTGGGCAATTCAGAGCCAAGAATCTGCTATTGAGGAAAAGACATATGCAAGTAACTGCAAGTATTAAAATGACAGAAATTAACTTAGGCTCTAACCAGGTGTGACTGGGCAGGAGAGGGTCTGTTGCAGAGGGAACTCCCAGCTGCCCGAAGCCTGAGAGTCTTGTTCAGCTTTTCACTGGCTAATAACTCAGTGCTTCTTAGGTAAGTGTGAGGTCTAAACCAATTCAAACCTGTCAGAGGTTTGTGAGTATTTGAAAGAGAGGTGCCCAGTACACCAGGGAGGTGTTTTGAAGTTCCAGAGAGCCTCACAGCTATGCCAGTGGAAGCACCAGAGTATGTGTGGGACATGGGACACAAACCCCAACCTTTCCCAGATCCCAAATGAGAACCACTGCAGCACCAGTGCTCCCAGTCCCAGCCCTCTGCCTTAGAGACGAGCTCACATACCTCCAGTTCATGAACTGCTTTGCTGGAGGGACGGGTAGAAGTGTTTCTGGGGAGGAGACAAAGCATGTTGGGCAAGTCAGATAAGGCTTTTGCTTCTAAACCAGCAGTTTAGTTCAAATCACGAATACACACAGGCTATTTTTGTCTGATGGCATTCATCAGTTGATTCTAGTACATCAGGACCCACGTCAAAGCTGTCACATGTGGTAGATGTCTCAGAAGAGGAACTGGCACTGATAAAGTCTGATAAACTCAACCAGGACTTCACAGAAACTCTGGAAATTTGGAACCCAGGCCAAACACCCAACGTGGAAAGCTCCTATCTGAAATTAAAACCCTTGTACCAACTCAGGCAGAAAAACTGTCCAGAATAAACATCACTACAGCTAACAAGAAGATGGAGTGAATGGCAAAATAATTAAACATATCATGTGCCAAAGGAAACCTGACTGATTGCTGCAACACTGATTAGTTGCTACCCCTGCTCTGGAGAGCATTAGCATGAGAGCAGAAGACAGCTTTGATATTCAGTGAAATACCAAGGTTATCTGTTTGGCAGTATGGCTGAGGTTATTGGCCCAGAAAAGGCTTGTTTCAGCGCATTATCACAACCTCTTCCCTTCCTATTGCCCATAGCTCTGTGAGGGTGAGAAATGGCCTCCCAAAACAAGAAACCAGTCCAGTCTTGGGCATTTCTGAGCAACCACTATTCCTCATACCTGCTCTCGCCCAGTTAGATTGTACAGTAACTTGCTCCACTCTCTGCAGCAGCTGCTTGCCAGAGATTAGGACTTTCAGCACTTTTTTCCTTTTTTTAAAGTAAAAGAGTTTACATCTTCAATTCCCAGTCAATTCTCGGCCCTGCTGCAGTTCAGCCATTTGACAGAAGCACACCAAACCTAATGTTTGGGAAATTCATGTATATAAGTTCCCAAGTAAGATACATTCATTATCTGAAGCCCAGCCTCCAGGCCTTTTCCAGAGCTGGTCAGCTCTAGCCATTGTATGCTGCAGGAGGAAGCAATAGGTTTCATACCCAAGTAGATTAACTCTCCAGAGCTTTTCTAATTAGAGACACCAGCTCCTTGCCAAGGAAATGTGCTTGCTGCAGCTTATTTTAGCTCTGCAGTTCTGACAAACCCAGTCACTTTTCTTCTTATGATCTTGTGTAATTGGAAGACAAAGTTTTTCTGAATAATGAATGCTCAGAGACACCACTGCTCATGAAGAAGTGTATTTTTATGATAAAAATAGGTCTACAAAATGATAGCTTAACAATAACAGAGAATTCGCCCCTGTAAATTGCAAAAGTAGTGAACACTTGGGGCTGGCAGGAGTATCCACGCTGCTCAGGGCTGTGGCCAGTTTAGCTCCAAGTGTCTCCAAGGACAGAGGTTGCACCAAACCTCTCTGGGCCCTGGTGGCAATGTGTGACCACCTTCACATGGAGAACACTTTTTCTATCTAACCAGAATTTCACCTACCGCAAGCTGCTCAGGCCCCTTGCCCTTCACCATGCAGCTCTGAAGAGAGCCCGGCTCAGCTAAACACTTCCCAGGCATTACTCCTAGCAGAAAGACTTGTGCTTAGCTGCATTCCATAGGGTTTTTTGGTCTTAGCCCTCCTCCCAGTGGGGAGGGTCACAATGGCTCAGCACTGGGGAAAAGGTGAAGAGGAACTGGGAAGGAAGGCAAGAGGGGGACTGGGACAGGATATATCTGGTGAAAGAGCATCTCCTACCTCCCCTTAAGGACAGTCTCTACACATCGACAGCCAAACAGGGGCACTTCTCTCCTCCTGTGAGCAGTGACATGTCAGCAGCACAGAAAGGCACCACTTCTCTGCCCCAAAGCCTGCTCCTTAGTGAACAAGGGAAAAAACAAGACAAAGAGCCATTTCTCTTCCTCCTCAACCAGTTGTGAAGAGCTCCAGACTCCCTGATATGCAGCATGAGCAAATAGCACCTGAAGTTAAGGGTGCACTGGCTCCCCAAAGGAGCAAACAGGGCAGGACAAAGCTGACATTTGGATGTTGTGGAGGAGCCCAGCACAGAGACAAGACTTCTATTTGCTGTGATGGTTTTGCTCCAGGTGTCACTTGTGTCTCTCAAACCTCTGAGAGGAAATCAAGAGCTGAGACTTGCACTGCCCACCCTTCACCACAGCTTATGTGCCACATCACAGAAACCAGGAGTAAGATGGGAAGAAACCAAAGGTCAATGCAATAGAGAGGGTTTTATAGAGTTTTCTGTGCTGTTTCCCTTGGACGATACTGAGAGTTCAGCCCCTTGTCTCAACACACCACTGCAATTTTTGGCAGGTTTGTAATAGAAAAAGTACCACGATGATATTGTATTTTCTATTTACTTTTCTGTTTTTCTCCTTCCTTACACTACCTTGGGAAAAAGAAGGTAGAGCAGTTTCCACTGTTGCCAACTGCTGTATTAAAACAACGCAATTTTGTGAAGCCCCAAAGTGTTATTTGTAGCCACAACACACACAGTTTATAATAACTAAGCCCTTCACTTCAGCAGATCACAGCAGGGACCTGAAGAACTGATTGTGTACATAAGCACATATGCATCCCACCTAAATATCAAACATGCATTTGAAGTGTTAAATGCCCTTTGTCTTCACTGTTACATCTTAAACTCCACAGAAGGATTCCCTCTCCCTCAGACCTTTACACACTGCTCTCCTGCAACACCCAGGCCAAGATACTATCCCTGAAGGAGCTCCTCATGGCACAAATTCAGCAGCACTACCAAAGCATGTGGTGGCTCTTGTAATTTGCTTTCTACTAATACAGCATTAGACATCAATCAATAGGTCAGAGGATTTCACTGCTCACTGGCTGGGTGCAACCAATTAACAGGGTGATAAGGAGGATCAGTTTATTACAGGATCTGTTAGAAAGCTAAATGCCTGCAAGAGGAAAAAATGTTTACTTAGATTTAACAGGGGAATAATTCCCATTTACATATGTGTACATATATATAGAATAAGATGAAGGAATATACGGACTTCAGTTGTGGTTAACCTGGAGATGAAGGACAGAGGAAAACAGCATAGACCTTCCTTTTTTTCTTTTTTATCCCTCTTCACTGGTGGAAAAGCTCCTCTCTGCTCCTCTTATTAGACCTATAATAACCCTGTCCACCATCTGCACAGCTAGTGTTACCTTCTCAAGGTGGCTGTGCAGCATGCTGGGACATTGACACGTCCCAGGAGTCACTCCTGCTCATGTCACCAACCCCCAGGACTCACCTCTACAGTCTGATGGCTGGACTCTACCAAGCCATGTTGTGTTTGCCCCTTATTTTATCTGCCTGATAAAAAGAGTAGCATTTTCCTTTAGGATTTACACAAGCCCTGAAGAGCACGTGGCACTAGTGCCACACATCACTACAAATATGACCACACCAAGAGAAGTAGGGACATCTCCATCAGAGCCAGGAAGATTCACTCACAAAAGCAGTGGCTGAGGGACCACAATTGGCCATGTGCACCCGTGTGCCAGGCTGGGTTGTGCCAGCAGATTGTGTACAGGGCTCATAGTATCAGCCAGGATGGAGCAATAGCCACTGCAGTGTGAAAGAACTGGCACCCACCCAACAGGCTGCTGCTTAATGGACTGATTTTAGATACATATATTTGGACAAGGAGCAATCGATATTGCCCAGAACAGCACAGCACATGCATTGTCGGCAGCCAATTATGCTGCACTCTCTGCTGTACAATATTCATTTTAATGTTACCCTGAAAGGAGGGAGCATGGCAGGTCAGCCAAGGGAAGTGACGGCGCTGCTGTACAACCCAGCCCTCATTTCTTTGAAAACCCAGGTCAATACAGTGCAAATGCTGTCAACAAGGCCCTTACAGAGCATAGCTCGAGGAAATCCATTTAGCTTTTACCCAGCTCACCGCCGTTGCTGTTTTCTCATGCCTGTGCCACACGTGCCATTGTGGATCTGCTGCTGACTCTGCTCCACACCCAGCACAGCATCACCCCTTCCCACAAGGCCCCACTGATAACAGCACACCCCAGCTCTCCAGGGAGAAGTAGGATGGAGTTCTGGGAACTCAGCTCACTCTCCTCTTCCTGAGCCAACACAGATTGTTTAGGGCAACATAGATGCGCAAACTGAGCCTGGATACCTGCAGGCTTTATCCTGTGGTTGGTCACCCGACCGTTGATTCACCCAGCACAGGGCAGCCCCATATGGAAAGTCATATTATGGCACCAAGGATGCGGCTCTGAGCCAAAGTGCCTGCCCTTGACACAGCACTGCAGTCTGCTAGGTCACGGCATTATTCATCTCTTTGCACATCAAGTAATAGTCTGTGAAATGCCATAATCATCCTTCTCTCCCAACCTTCATCTAGCTCTTCTCCAAGGCTCTCTCCCCCCTCATAGCATCAGCATTCAGCTCTCAGAATTTAGTCTCGTACTATCTGGCCTCAAAATGACAGAGAAAAAAAACAAACCACTTAAACTTCAATTACTTGCTCTGGGTGTGAAAAGACCCTCAATTGTTTGAGGCTCGTGTTTCAAGGGTATGGCTGTTAACAGGCAGTTGACCAGCACAACACACACACTTGCTTCCTTGCTCTCTGCAGTATTAGGAGGTGCTTCTCTATCCCAGATGACGGGAAATTAACATTTGCAAAAGCTTTCGAGTGTTCCAGGCAGGAAGCACTACAGGAGGCAGCAGAATCAGTATTATTTATATAGATCCCATTATTACAAACTAGAACTCCACACCATCCCTGTAATGAAGCATTACCCAGGAGGCCACCAAAAAACCTGAACAAAATCCTGTAATACATTGGGATGAGATAAGAACACAAAGGGAGAGAGCCTTTCAGATCACTTGATGTCATCCCTTTAAGTGGAGCAGCCTTGACATATGCTGTGCATCACAGGGGACAGGCACGTCAGCAGAGTGCTCCACGGCAGCCACAGGGCTCAAAAAAACACCTTTCCATACCCACCTGCATCTTTTAGTTTAATTCTTCCCATTTTGTTTTTCTACTGACGAAAATAAGCCTCTTCTGTTAGGAGATTTGGCACTAAGAAATCCCGGGGGATAGCCCTGGCAGGTACTGCCCAATATGAAGGCAATACTGAACAATCTTCACGCAGAAGATGCCTAACAGGGAGAGATCAAGCCAAATTCCTCCTGAAAGACTGGGCTACTCCTCTGCAAAGCCCCACAAGCTACAGCGCGCCCTCTCTTTTCAGGCAACCAGCTAAGGAAATGACAGCGGCAGCACGTGACAGAAATAAAGCCAAATATTGCCTGAATTTGGATCCTGCCCAAAGAACGAGTAGTTCCTACCTGCGAACTACCACTGAAGCTGTGGTGCTGCCGAGCAGCCAGGATCGATGCCACAGCCATTACCTCTGCACCAATGTACCGGTGCTGCTGACCTGGCCATGGCTTTGCCTCTGCCCAGGCACGGCTGCAGGCTTGGCTGGGAGTCACAGAGGTTCTGCACCTGCGGACAAGAGGGTTCTTTATTTTTAGACTTCTTGAATGTAGAGCCCCAGGAGCTGGTGAGCAGTTCACTCGGCTCCTGTGGAGCCTCACAGCACCACTGCATCCAGGAGATGCACACCCTGGGGGATAAGGAGATTCAATACTGTTTGTGCTCCTGCTGAGGGAGCTGCAGAGAGAAGCTCATTAGTATTGATATAGAAACCCAAAATCAGGCCACTCCAACCCCTCCTATTAGTAGAAGCAATAATTCTCTGTAAGAATACAGAACAGACCACATGTGAAATAGCCCCATTCCAGACCTGGATCCACACCAGGACAATAGTGGACAATTGCCAACGTTTGGCGACTTGCAACAGAATTTTCAGTCGGCACTTCCACCCTGCCCTTCAGAGACCCTGAGGAGCAGTGGGCTGTGTCAGAGGGAGGCTGAGCTGGGAACCTGCACCACCACCACAGCACAACCTGAGCCTGTGACTGTCCACCCTGGGAAGGGGAACTGAGCTGGGTCTGCCCACACACTGCCCCTCCTCCTTGTTAGACGGGCTGGGGCCAGAGCCAGCCAGGACAGGCACAAGCCAACCAAGTCAGCCTGATTAACCCCATCCAGAAGGACCCACCAGGCAGGGCCAGATAAAGCTGCTACTTGTCACCAACAGGATTGCTAGATTTTAACACTCAGTGTATTTCACAGCACTGCTGGGATCTCCATCTCTGGCCAGAACCCCTTCTCTGATGAAAAACTCTCATTAAAGAGACTCCTAAACAAGAAAGCTTGCATTACTTCTCAGCAACTGTGTGAAGACAAGTTGCCCAAAGAGATCACTGAGCTATTCAAGCCAACTATTAATACATTCAACAAATATAGCAAGATCCATCTGAGGACTGTTGACAAAGCTCAGAATAAAAAAATATTTATAAATAAACGAGGTATTTGGAAATTAAAGATCAGCTAATCTGCATATCATCAACCACAGAAAATAAAATGTAAGTAAATCAGCTTTTCAGTTCCATCAGTACTTTGACAAAGACCTAAGCCTGAAGCAGACTTCTATGTGCAGTAGATTTTCCATCTAAAAGTATTTTATCCAAAATAAAGGCACACAAATTATTGTAAAATTAGTTAACTGATAGGTGCTACACAATGAAAACACACATAGCCAAACAGTTTCTGTCCTTGATCCAGCCCCGTTCAGTACATTATTCAATTATCTGGGAAATGCACAAAGCCACTGCTGATGCAGGGAGTGCACAGCAGTCCTGGGTGCCAGGAACAGCATTAATGCTGGGAACAGCTCTGGAAAGCTGGATAATATCTGTTGATTTGAGCAAAGAGCTCTGAATAGTTGCATATGGCTCAGTGCCCACCTAAGGACAAAGTACATGGGTCATGATAACCATACGGACAACGGCAATTAAGAAAAGGAAATGAGGAGGTTTGTACAGAACCAGTCACACGTGAGCTCCTCATGTGATGCTGTTACTAAGAGGGGAGAAGCAATCCAGGGCTACATAAATAGGAGATTAACAAGCAAGTGCAGGGAAAGGGTGTTTTATTTCAGCATCCAGTATCCAAGATACCATTGCTAAATGTTGTGAGCAGCTCTGGTGACCATATTTCAAGGATAGTCCTGAAAAGACATGAAGGATTCAGGCAAGGATTCGAAGTTATTATAGACTCTGAAAAAGTTGCCTAATAGTAAGAAGTTTTTGTGGCTCAGACTATGCAGTTTTCCCAAGAGGTGGTAGGAATAATTAAGTCCCAGTCTACAATTACCTCCGAGAGGAACAAACTGATGACACCCGACCTCTGGCCCAGCCAAATCCGACACATTGCAGAAGCAGTAAATGCAGTAACCATTTTAACGCAGAGGGCAAGCAGTCCCTGGAAGCAAAGCCCCTGAGGTGTGATCAGCTCCGCTCTGCTCAGCAAGAAGCACAGGTGATGTGTGGACAAAATGCTGGGGATCAGGCTGAAGTCAGGAGCCCAAAGCAGAAGGTGCAGGAAGAGTTTGGATGTGCAAAGCAGCAGGGGGAGCCCTGCAGGTGAGGAACCCCTCCCAGTTGTGCTTAAATGATCTCCCCAGCTGCCCCATCTCTGACCCACGTGCAGTACCCAAAATGAGATTAATGGCAGGAGGGAAAGTTCCAAGTAAATAAGAGAAAAGGATGCTCCATGGAGACTACCTGGGGAGCTGACAGCTGTGGTCATTTGCAACACAGGACAGCTGAGGTCTTTGGAGTTTCTTCCTCCAAGGGGACATATGAACAACCTGGTTTGGGCTGTGTTGTTGTACTTTCCCGCTGAGGCCATTGCAGGATGCAGTTGATTAGAAGAATGACAGATCATACACAGGACACTGCTCCAAGTGCCTCACCAGAGCTGCCCTGCAGCCTCACAGCCTCTCCCCAGGACAGCATGGTTTGCCCAACACTCAATCCCCACAAAACCTCAGCAAAGTCACTGGCAGGGAGGAGCAAGACAAGCCCCTCCCTGCTGCCCACCTCACCACGTGTCTGCAGAACCACAAATCCCAATTCCAGACAGAAATACTCATTTCTGCTCATTAGTGAGTGCACTGGGGCCAGGTTATCACTTACAAGAGGAGCACAGGAGGGCTCATCATCCTTTATGCTCAGTTACACATAAATGAAGCACTTTCTGCCTTCACACATCTATTGTGCTTTCCAAACCACCGGGAGCACTTCCCCCCAAACCTGAGCAAGCATTAGCTGGGGGCACTCAGCACATCATTTAAGTAAAAGGAGGGGGAAAAAACCACAACAAACCTCCAGAGCAGTGAGGCAATGTTTCACACATCAGAACAGCAGCTTTAATCCAAGTTTGAAGTTTGTTAAAATGCTTTGGCTGAAAAGAAATAAAAGCTGGCAGTATGACAGAATATATTGTAACGGAACCTGCACCATCAGATCTCTTCCAGGCAAAAACTGTTTTTTACCATAAATGATCTAAAAAATTCAGTATTCATATAAGAGTCCACTTGCACCCATAAAATAGGAGTTGCAAATACATTGGGTTTAAAACAATCTCAGGGAAAAAAACCCTCATTGTCAGTTAAGTTCCTCCATATTCTGGCCTCTCAAATCACTGTGAAGAGCAGCTGTATAGTATTAGAAATCCCATTATCTCCTTGTTCTTGTAATAAATTCAGCAGCGTTTCTTCGATAAATTGCATTCCTTCCTATCATATTATTTTAGTAAAAAGTACACGTCAGAGTTCTTAAAGCCCACACCTATAAAGTGGATTTTTAATATACATAATTGGAATATATACATGTGTAGAGTATAAATATAGTACATGCACATATAGATGGGATCATGATGTTCCATTGCCAAAACAGTGCTATCATTTCTATAGCTTCAAAAGAGCCTATTGTGATCTGAGATTTATGTGGTTTTGGGAGCTGTGCTTGTCACCCGGAGCTCTATACCTCCTTCATTCCCTGGCTAAAATAGATTATTTTTTTTTTAGTTTGTCTATGTGATAAGCTATTCTGGAAGAGTTATTCTTATGTGGATGCCCTCAGTCTGAAATGAAATACTTCATCATTTTGATTTAGCTTTATCCATATGCTCAAAATTCCCCTATTCCAGATGAGGAAACCAAAGAACAAACTGAGTAACAAGAATGTCTTCAGCTCCCGTGACACATTAGTCCAAATACCCTAACACTGGTGCTGGGCTGCAAAATCTCCTTAACAGCAAAGCACACTCACATTAGCTGTACGTTGGCACCTTTTTTGGTCAAGGCTAGAGGAAAGAGATTAATTGGAGAGAGAAGACTGTGCAAAAAGCATCACAGGATGCAAGATACGCCGTTGTCATTCTTATGTTTCCCATATCTCTGAGACAAATGCTGCACTTTCATCCATTTTACAGATGAGCAGCTGAAGCATGTGTGGGAACACAGGTAATTCCTGTGTCTGAGGGATCTGGGTGCTCTCAACACACTTCCATCAGAAGTCCACAGTGATTCCAGAGACTTACCTGGGTGCAGGAAAGGAGGCTGTGGCAGTGCAGGGAATTAACTCTAAAGCGGCCCTGAGCCCAACTTAGGAACTGGCCGTTGCTGTGCTCCCACATAAGACAAAAGTGGCTTCTTCGGGAAAAGCATTACTACAAGACGTTCATTTTAAATTAATTTACTTAACATTATCCTGTGCTAGCATGTAGGAAACAAGCAACTAAGAAAAAGCACAAAGTCCAGCCATTAATTTCAATGCAGTTTGGATTCATTTTTGCAATAACTTGGGTGATGGGAGGGCAGAGCAGCTGGGCTGCAGCTCCTCCACTGAGGGCATCACAGGGCCAGCCCTGAGGTGTGGGCTGACATGTGAAACCCCAGGCACCTTGTGCCTACTGTATGCCCCCTCTCCACACCACAGGGCAAGGACTTTGGCACTGACCCCAAGGCTGCCACAGCTGCCCTGGCCCTGCCAGCAACTCCAGGAAGTGTGAAGGTGTTTTTCCTGCGTGACATGCTGGTTTGCTATTTGCTTTCGCACTACAATTTTTCTGTTGTTCAGTAAATGAGTTGTTTTTTCACTCTCATTCAGGATTATTTGGTCTCTCTCCCTCAGCAGTATAGAAAGTGGTATTGAATGCAAGGTAGGAGATTTCTGTCTCCAAATTATCTCAGATACTCCAAACCGAGGAAGTATTTATGCATGAAAAAAAAGGTTTACCAGCAATGAAATCCAACATAAATAGAAGTACAAGTCTAATCATTATTTCTTTTGGTTGTATTATCTAGGATCATTATATGGTAGAGAGAAATCACAGCCTGAGACAAGTTTGTCATTTCCAAAGTCTGCTGCCGCCATTCACAGACGGGTTCGTCTCTCCTCTGCTGACAGAGGATTTGGCCACATTCGGTGCCCGGGCTGGGAGAGCAGCAGCAGCACACGAAGCAAAGCCAACCCAGAGGCCCCAGGACACATGGGATGAGCACAGCTCCGGAGGCTGCAGGAGCACATCCCATAACCTCCCCTGCCCCAGGGAGGCGGAGGATGAGTCACGGCCGTAGGTAGGTCAGGCTGCGAGGCGCTGCCGGCAGGAACACGCTGAGCAGCCCCTGGAGCATCCCCGCGGGAGACAAGCGGCTCATTCACCGCCCTTTTCCCAGCCAGCGAAAATGAAAACCCAGCCAGGAGCTTTACAGCCTCTTTTTAAAAAAAGATAAAATGGAAATAAACTTTAGAGTGACGTTAACTGAAACTTTCTAAAATGAAGCTCCCTTTACAAGGGGAGGCTGAAAGCAGGTATTTCCGAAGCTGCAGCATCCTCCACAGCGCTCGCACTTATCGCATCACGACCCGGGCTGGAGGAGCCGCTGCCTCTCCCTGCTCCAGCCTCACACTCCTTGATCCAGTTAAAATGAAAGGGAAGGATCCCTGCCTGCAAAGACAGACTAGCCGGGAGCTCGAGCTCCCAACAACCAAGTCGCTCCGTCAGGTTAATTAGCACATAAATTAAGAAATGCTTTGCATGCAGTAGTACAAGGCACAGCTGGGCCCCCCCTTGACGCAGCACAAAAGGAAAGAAATGGGACGATGGAAAAGAAGCACCAGGGAGTGAGGACACAACTTTTTGCTGTATCAATGGCCTCTGGTTCAGAGTGTTTCACTCAAAGCAAATTAAAAAATTCACCCTGTTTGTATAGTAGCAGCTGTTTCTTCCTTGATTACATTTCAAGTTTTCTACTTAAAAAGTTAGGAGTTATTTTCCAAATACTTCCAAAATGGGCATCTAAACTATGTTTCAACCACACTCGCTCTGGGTGCAGACCATAGCTGGGAAACACCTTGAAGCTCCAGTTCAACTCCTCCACCCCAACAGTAAGTGCCACTACACCAGAAAAAAACAGTACATCTGCCACCAACCTCCATCCCATATTGACCCCCTCCCACCCAGGCAGGATCTTTAGATGGTGACAATATCACAGAGTAAATACTTAATTTTTGACACTATTTCTATTAATTTTATGAAAACCATGAATTAAATACAACACTCAAACCTGAGAAGTGAGGTCAAAATGTCTCTGTTCACAGTACTATGCCATTCCATTCAGTTGCCTAAAATTTTCTCAAGGCTCGTTCTTACCTGAGGATGGCACAGTCATGGAAAAACTGGAATAAACTGATTCTTCTGAGCAAGAAAAGGCAAAAAAACCCCCTTACAAGTAATACCAATCCAGCCTGCCAGAAGAAAACAGGAGACAGAAAACATGATTAATGATGCCTTAATCTTTTAATGCAATAATTTCTGCCTTCAAGGGATTTCTGGTAAATGGCACAAAGTCTCACCAGGAAATTCCCAGAAGCATTAATCTTGCTGCTGGGCCCCCATCAGGTTTTCAGTGTGGCAGATCCACAGTCAGATGCTCTCCTGGCACAGTGAGGGTGTTGCTGGGATGCCAGACAAACTTGAAAACCTATTTCAGCTCTGAAGGCAGCACAGGTTCAAAGACTGCCCCAGCTCATAACATGGGGAACCCTCTATGGAGTTCTGCCACTTCCTTGCACACCATTAGAATCCTGAAATTCCTGTTCTCCTCATGTCAGCAGTTCCTTTGTGGAGCCTGAGGTGGTTCCATGTGCTCCACCATGGCATGCCCATGCCACCTCTTACTCACTATGCCTGTCTGCCCCATGTCAGGACAGAACAGTTCCTTCAAGTGACTCACATCCTGCATGAGCAACCCTGTGGTCAATCCAGTCACACCTCCTGGTCATCGCCTTTCATCCCATTTAAGCCAATAAGTTTCACAGTTTTACAGTAAGTTATATAGGGAATTGCACACACGTTACATCCCCAGAAATCTGCAAAGATTAAGGAACTTCATTTTCTCAGTCTGAAATTTATGTCATGACCATCATAAAGTTGCTTCTATTGGGAATGCTGGCATTTTCATGCAGTTTAGAAGTGCACGTTGCTGTTCCCAGCTCCTCCATCACTCTTTGTAGTTCCGCTGCATTTCCCCTGATCATTTCAGCACATCCCCACACATCCCTTCATTATCCTTCCCAAACTGCCTTTATTAGATCCTCCTTTGTATTTGGTGCCCCTGGACATTTCTCTTCCTGCTTGAGACTAGCCAAAAAATAAACCTGTAAAAAACAATAAATTTGCCTTTAAAAGTAAGAAGATATCACCCTGAGACAGCTCTGCAGTACATCAGCACCTAACTAATAAGCATCCTTATTTTCTAACCCCTTTCCTTTACTTGCAAGCCTTTGAAGGGCCAGGCTGCATGACCGGCGGACAGGAAGAGCAAACAAGCTCAGAGGAGCCTGATATCCAGTACCAGACTAAAAATAAGTGGTGAATAAAAATAAAAATCACCAAAAATAAGTGAGTGGTGAAACTGGTCAAGAAGTATGAACAGCACATATTTATCAGTGAACATTAAGGGACCAGCACCTCCTCAAGGAGAAAATACTATTCAAAGCTCCAAGAGCTCATAAACCCTAAGAAGTTCCGTCGGTGTGTTTCTTTCCCCTCTCTTCTCCCTTTCCTTTTCAGCCCATTCATGTGACAAAATTACAACCAAAGCTCCGGGCTGTGGCTGCTGAAGCTTCACTCTCTGTGCTCATGTGCACAAGGCTTTTGCAGACTGCGGAGTGCCATCTAGATGAAGGCAGGAGAATGCGCTGCGAGTCAGCCAGCTGGAGGTAATAAATCCTTCAGGGATGCATCACAGAATGCCTACAAGATGCTTTGCAGAACAGCTCTTTGCAGACTGCAGATGTTTTGTGGCAAATTTTTTAGAGTACTAAAATCCTCTCGTGGCTGAATGAGCGATGCTCTCAAATGGTTTGTGGGATGAGACGAGAGCCCTTTTAGTTTAGCATTTGAATATTTATGCATTCTCATGGAGAAACATTTTAGCTTCTTACTTTTTCCAGGCTATTTAAGGGTTCACTTCGTTCAGATGGCCACTGAATCAGAACAATTTTGATGCTGTTTCCAGGCAGAGTCTCATTAAAGGACGCATGGACTTGAATCAGGTGTTGCACATAAATTAATGACTTCTTTTACATATATGTGAATATTTGCCTATTGGGAGGTATTGGAAAGCAGACTTCATGAGCTGTGGATTTTTAGCAACAAGATAAATCACAAAGGGAAAAAAATTAATCTGAGATAACTATAGAGACATGGTGGGCAGCAGTTTCTGCAGCAGAAGGGGCAGTGCTGCCACAGACCTGCCACCCAGCTGTAAGGGACCAAACAACCTGAACACCAAACTTTTGTTCTCCCGTGTCAAGAAAGCAGCCAGCTACTTACAGACTGAAGCCTCCTCATTTCTGTAAAAAGTGGCATGAAAAGTGCAGGAAGGTCTCTCCTAACTTTTACATTTCCCTCAGACCCAGCTGTGAGTGAGGGCAGACCACTGCAGATCCAGATCCAACCACCCCACAGAACAGCAGCAGCTCTGTGGCCCTTCAAGAACAACACTGAAAGGCAGCAACCACCTAAACACACTTGTGCAAGACTCAAATGTTCCTTTGTGGCCCAGGACAGTCTTTCTGCTTCAGATGAACATGAGGACAAGGTGATGCTGCAAAGGTCATCACGGAGGATTAAATCCCCGCTGACCTGTCTGGGGAAGGAAAGCAGCTTTTGCTGTCCCATCACCTTTGTTATGTCCAGCATGGAAATCAATCCACTGCATCTTGCTGCCTGCCCTTGCCCAAACTCACAAGACAACCACTGGGTAAGATTCAGCTGAAGGCAGAGAAGGCAGCAGGCAGCATCAATGTCATCACCTTTCTCCTGGGCCCTGACCTGAACCAGGTTGCTCAGAGGCCTGTCCAAGTTGGCCTTGGACACTTCCAGGGATGGAGCATCCACATCTTCTCTGGGCAACCTGTGCCAGTGTCTGACCACCCTCAGAGCAATGATAGCCAAAGAATGCCTCATATCAAAAGTGCATTTTTAAAAGACAGGATGTAGTAGCACAAAGCTGCCCTCTGGAAGCACCATTTCTTGGGGAGGTATAAAGTGATATACTAACATAGCAATGCAGGAAATAATAGAACTTGGTGAATAATGCAGATGAAATATTCTCCCTTCCTATTTTTCATATTTCTAAATATATTTCCTTCCGTTGCTGTCAGGCCCTTTCTGCTTTGCCTTTCACAAACCTTCACGCAGAGCAGAAACAAATTGCAAAGGACTTGGGAGAGAAGGGAAGGGGTTGCTGCTATCACTGCCTTGTTCCCTCTTCCTCCTGCCACCGTCAGGACCAGGAAGCCGGGGGCCGGATTTAGATTCGGCAGGGAGGCTCTCCCAGCCTGTAATTATGCTGACAGCTTCAGGAAAGCTTTACTTTGGGTCTAATTAAGACCTACCAGAGTTGAAAACAAACAGAACTTGGTTCTTTCCAGCACAATAGACCCTTTACATGTGCAAAGCAAAAAGATGGAAACAAAAAGGGAAGGAAATCGAGGAGGAAAAATCAAAAAGGAAGTCAGTGTCCACCACTCAGGGCAGGGAGCCCTTCATCAGCATCAGAAACAGAGGGACAGAGCCCGACTCGGCACTCCTCACCCACTGGTGCGTGTGCTCCCCAGCACACCGGTGTTAATGCTGTGAAATAGGAGGGAAATTCAGCATTGCAGAGGTCCTGAGGGCTGAAAGATGGGGCAGGAGGAGAGGCAGCACATACAGGTTGTCAGGACAAAGGGCTGCACACTTCCACACCTGCAGGAGAGACTGCACAACCCCAGATTCCCTTGGACAACATAAATGTCACCTTAGGTTGTGTACCGAATCTCTAACGTAGGTGCAAAAGAAGGACACTCAAGCAGAGGTTTTCAAAACGACACTCACAAGAGCTGGACCAGAAACCAGCAGATGAACTTGCCTCTGTTCACTGGGAAGGGGCAGGTTCCCACCTGGGGCAAAGTGGCTTTCCCTAACTCGAGAGAGACACAGACAATAAATGCAGCTCATCCACTTTTTTCACAGACGCTTTTCTTACATTAAGAGCATAAGATGATGAGACCATGTGCTGAGCTGCAGCAAAAACCCATCTTTCAGCACCAGCCCGGCACAAATGCTGGAGTGCCAGTGCCCTCTCCTGTTCATTGTGCACCAGCTTCCCTGCTCGTTCCACAGCTTCAGAGGCTGGGGGGAAACATTCCCAAACGCAGCCTGACACCCTGCAACCGACCAATAAAATATGGTACTTAAAAGGCAAAGGGAAATGTGAAAATGCTGCAGAACTTACTTGGACACTGTGTCCTCTTCACTGCAGTCCAGAAGAGTTATTGCTTGCATTGGGTCATTTAGGAAGAAATAATCCTCAAACTACCTCATGTCATTATGTACAGCAGGTTTCCAAAAGCATATATTCAATGACATTCAGTTTTACTCCCTGTGGCTGTAACTTGAACTCCAGCCACTGCCAAATGTATTCACAAAGTCACAGAGGAGGAAGCCAAAGTCAAAGGGGAGTCATTAGGGCTCTGACATCAGGTTTTATTCTCCTGTTGTACCTGGACAGCTTTCCAGACATTTTACACCCCATGTAATTACAAGAGCACAGACTCATCCTCATTTCACCACAGTATCAAAAGCAGTGGTGAGGCTACAGAGTGTTTCCCAACAGCTCTTCTTCTCAGCTCGCCCGAGGATTTCTGAAAGGGAGCTCTGATGAAGTTTTTTCCTGGCCTAATACATATAAATAAAAATACAATGTACATGTATTGGTTGCAATAACTAAAAAATGCTCTCATACCAGAATTGCCAGCAGTCTCTGAAATCAATAAATACCTAAAAGCAGGAAGCATTTAATTGCACTCTGAATAACTGATGGATTTCAGTCCATCTATAACACTTAAACCGAGTACTTATCTCTGATAGCTACATCCACATTAACAAATAAGAAAGAAAAGGTCAAGTCTGAAGCACAGTGAAATCGATACAGCTTTAAATGCACTCATTGGAGATGAACCTAAAAACTCCACGCATTAAAAAGTGCCAGGTTGATATTTTTCTAGGAACTGGATCGCCTACCTACCAGCCCCACAAGAGTCCAGAAAGTGTCTCAGAGAAGAGGAAGATGCCTGAGAATCCTTCACAATTGAAAAAAACCCTCAGGGTGGCAATAATGAGTAATTTCTGCAACATAATTCCAAAGATAATACCCAAAAGATAATTTAAGTTACTACCTACTAAAGGACAGTTTGGTGTGCAGATTATGTTTTCATTCAAAAGGAAGATTATTTTCTTTCAACTTCATATAATTTTAAAACAACAAAAAAAAATCAGTTTAGCAAGGCAGTTAAGCAAATACTGGCATTTACTAATATTTATTGACTATAAGTAAATAGTGAGTCCCAAAGTCTTGGTGTAAAATCATGTACCTGTAAATCAGCCCCACTAAAAGTAGCACTATGAGCTACAAACCTTCATTCTAATATTGCATGTTTTAAGTGATGCCTCCACCCGAGCACACACTAAGGTTTGACCAACCCTGCACTTACACCAAAAGAGCAAAATGCTGTAGTATCTGTGTACAGAATTGAGGAAATGGGGGAAGAGAGAAAGTTACCTGAGTGGACTAATAATTTTGTAACACTTCCCAGAACCATTTCAAATCTTATAAATTTTAAAATCTGATTCACAGTTCATTTTACAGCCACAGCATATGAAAAGTGTGTCAGAGTCTGTGATCTAAGTTGATGAAATTCATCAGAATCAATAGGAGACCTGGAACCAAGTAAAACTCCTTGTACACATATAGCAGTGTGGACTACACAGATCATTTCAACACAGACTTATTGAAAACAGTGCAAAAATTAGAGGATGTGAGGAAAGGGAATAATGACAGAAGACGTGATGTACTTCTAAGTGAGGGAAGAGTAAGGACATACTATAGGGGGGCACAATGGCGAAAAGATTTGCAGAAGATGCAGATCCACAGGAAACTGTACTGCCTTGGTTTTACTGACATAAAAGAGTTTAAAAAGAAGTTTAAATTTACTTGCTTTTTTGTGGGGTCATGTTTCCTGTTCTGAAGTCCACATGCTCTTGCAGAGGCCATTCCTTCGATCAGGGAGGTCATGAGCATACAGACACGCTATTGATCTGGACTACCCAGAGCCTACTTCATCCATACCCATGGATGGCAAACAGCCCTGGCAGCCCCTCATCCCGCTCCAAGGCAGCCAACCAGGAGGGATTTCCAACTGTATGCAAATTTATTTAACCAGGAATTCGAGTTCAGCCTAAAATACCAGGTGGGTTTGATGAGGCCTTTAGCTTTTATGCCAAGGTAACCCTAGGCCAAACCCAGCACACTCAGCCAGGCTCCAGTTTAACGCCAAAAAGTGAGAGTCCTGCTTGCCAGGCTTCACAAACACAGAGCCTGTGGAAACAGCCTGTAAAATGGGATTTCAGTTACACCTGAGCTGGAACTGTTAAAAAGATTCCTTTTGCTTTGAAGTCCTTGATGCAGGGCCACAGCCATTAGTATGGATTTCAAGTTCAGGAATTATTTTGGTTTGAACTGTTCCCTCCCTGTGCCCCACAGCCCAGGCAGGAGCCAGCCCACAGCCTGTTTTTGGCTCATGTTCTCTCTAAAACTTCTGGGATCTACAGCAAAGGCCCATTTAACATAAAAACAAAGAACACAGTATGATGCACAGGCTCTGCCTTGGCAGAACACATACCAAGAGCAAAGTTTGCTCCAGAGGACCCTCAGCTCTGAGTCGCTGCATCGACCTCTGATCCCTTGCACAGACCCTGATAGTCTGCACAGGGACCTTTAAACAACAAACACACACCCACACCTGCCCAGCCAGGAGCAGGAGTCTGATGTGAGCCCAGGGACCTTCGCATTGGGGTCACCATCCCTGTGGCACACGGCGATGGCGGCACCTGCAACACCAGGAACCTCATCTCTCCAGCAGCACCTCAGCTGCAGAACATGCTCCTCCACAGTTGGTTATGCAGCTCTTTCCTTGCAATTGCAGTGGGATGGTGTGTCTGTGTTTAACCCCGAAGCATGGCTCCGCTCTGGCTGTTTGTGAGCCCTTCAGGAGCAAACCCTGTGGAGACAGCTGTGGACAGTGTGATAAGGCTGTGGACAGTGTGATAAGGCTGTGGTGGTGTGATAAGGCCGTGGGCAGTGTGATAAGGCCACGGCTGTCCATGGCCAGCACCAAGGCTCTGCTGGCTCACACCCTAGATGGCAGCAGCACCCAAGGAATGGGAAATCCACATCTGCACATGTCTGGTGGGGTTTCACATAAATCCCATTTGAAGGGCTTCACCTCAAGAGAAATTATTCCAGAAGCCTGAACAAAAGGCGTGTTCATGGTGTGAGCACCAAGAATTTCTGGAGGCTCCCCTCGTGGCAGCACAGCAAGGACAGAGCCAGCTCTGCCAGGCAGCCTGCAAGGAGCGTGAAGACAGTCTGCTCATTGGTGCAACCAACACGCTTTCCTGGCAGGACAATGGCCATAAACCTGCTGTACAGGGGTAACCAGGAGGGCTGAACTGCTGGGTAGGGATAACACCCTCAACACAGGGGAAACTTTGACCCATTCAGCTGTGTGGTCATTTCTAAGCCATACCTTGAAATAATTTTCCTTGTTTCAGTACTGCTACACCTCTTGTCCAGCTCCCCAAATTCTTTCTTGATATGCAAACAACAGGACAGTCCTCCTAAGAGGGAACTTCCCCAGACCTGAGGCCATGAAGAAGAAAAGCAAGCACTCTATTGCACCCCTCGTTCTGAAGGAACATGAATATTTTACCATTGAGTATTGATTTTCTTTTTCCATCTTGCATTTCTTGAGCACATCCTGTATGGAAATAAGCTTGAGAGAAAAGAAGAGAGAGCAAATAATGTTGTTTAATCTGCAACGTATTATAGGTTTCATTATGTGAAATGCTAAGCCTGGATTGTAATACATGGATTAAGCGTCACTCTGGCAGATAATGGACACAGCATGTCTACAAATGGAAAGCAGAATGAGATAGAAGTAGCAGAAGTGGGAAAGCACACGATGTCACTTCATCCACTGCCTCATGTATCACCTTGTGGAGACCAAGGCATCAGCCTGAGCATCACCCCATGGGCTGGGCAGTGCCACAGATCACCTGAAAAGCATCTTGGCCATTTTGTCACCCATTTCACTGCTATGTGAGAAGAGTTAACTTTGGGCTAGATATACAAGAGTGTCTTTGTGGTAACGAAGTTATGATTATGGAGATTAGACCAGCTCAAGGGACACATTCAAAAGTTTAGATGCAGAAAACACACAGGATTAACAAAAGGTGACACTTTCAGCTCCAGGGGCCTGCAAAGTTGCCTTCAGCCAGTGAGAAAGTAGGCAAACATGCTGTCAAGAAAGATTTTGATCTTCACAAAGGAAAGATGACAACACACTGCCATTCTGAAGGTACAAAAACACAGCTAGTAAATTCAGGATTTTTTGCTGCATAGTTCTGTTCATCTGATGATCTTAAAAAGTGTTCATCAGCTAAAAAAGCATCGATTCACCATCAGTCACACCACCAGGCAAAGGCACTGTGAGGAGGCAAACCCACCGGGGAGAGATGCAGACCTGCTGTCACACAAGGCACCACAGCCCTTGGCACAACCTACTCAGTGCCACATTCTGAAAGATCTAGGCTAAAACACTGCAGGAAAACTCCAGATCCTGGGAGAGACAGGACTCCTTCCCCACACCTCAGGCTGCCTATACCACCTTGCCTTTTCTCTGCCTCCTAATATGGGGATTCAGGCTGCTGCTTTGAAGTATTTAGGCAGTAGTTGGATCACTGCCACATTATGGGAATGCACTGGGGTGAGGCTCCCAAAATACCAGGGACTCCACCAGCCCATGGGACTTACAGGGCACATGATGTCTGCACTGGATTTCCTCGTCCTCCTCTCTTGCTGCACACTGCCAAGATCAGTGAGCTGCAGTCCTGCCATCACTGGGAGGTTCATACCAATTCTCTCCTGCAAGGCTGCAGCTCTTCCAGTTCACTCCCAAACAGTGGGAATGGGCACAGCTCCATAAAGGAACTGAAGATCTGGCTCCACTTCACAGCATTTATGAGATCACAATGAGTTTGACTAGAGGGTGCCAGCTTGAATTCCTCTGGGAAACCATATTTATAGATAAAACTTGAAAGGGCAGGTTCAAGGTGATGGCCCCTGGTAACCCTTTTTGTATTCCTTGAAGAGATCCTTGTTCACACCTACCTGAGCGCTTGCCAGACAGGTTGGAAAGACAGCAGATGAAAGCTCCTGGTGCTTTGCATTTTCTCCAGCCACCTGGCAGGAGCACTGCTGCCACCTTGCCCTGCACAGGCCATGGGCAGCTGACATGTAGCTGCACATTCTTCACACCAAAACTCCATTTTTGTGGTCAAAACAGTACATTTCTTTCCTCAAAGCAATGAGATACTCACTGCAGTGACAGCATATCACCACTTTCTAGAGCCATAACCTTTCTGCCTCCCAGCACAGCACTCAAATCTAGGTATGAAAAGTGTGAGACAGAGGCAAGAAACTCACAAAGTCAAATTTGGGATTTGTTTCTGCTTTGCAGGGTTGCCTATCCTTAGGCGATTATGGAGTAGCAAGTTTGGTAAATAACCTTTAAGCTTCCAGAGGAGCTTATAGTAAAGTATATGAATTTACTATAACCCTCTGCACTACAGAGAGTTATAGTAAATTCATTCATTCATTCCATTCTTAAGTTGCCATCAGTGGTCAATTGCTCTTTGAGCAGCAGGTGTTGCTTGGCAGCACAGACATCCCTGCCTTTTACCCCCTCACAGATAAACCTGCATTGACAAGGACAGGAGAGCAAATCCCAGACTAACTCAGGTGGAAAGGGAGCCCAGGATGTCACCTGATCCAATCTCTGCTCAGAGCAGGTCCAAGAACGGGATGCTCTGGGCTGTATCCATTTCAGTCTGCAATTATCTGCAGCCCCAGAACCTGCAGGCAATCCAAGATTATGTTAACTTTAAAGAAACACCACACACCAGGTACAAGCACTTACCAGAAACACCTGGGCCTTCAGACACTTTATTCAGCACAGGCAGAAGCTTCTTGGTCAAAAGAGGTCAGAACGGGCAGGAGGAAAAAAAAAGACGCAGACAGGGCTTGTGCAAGTCAACCTGAAAACTGCCCGAGGGAACCCTTGGCCCTTCCTTTGCTGAAACTATTAAAGACTCAATTGTTGAGGTGTGTTGAACCCATTTCCCTAGAAAATTCCTGCACGAGACAGATGAATTGCCTGTATTTTGAGAAAATTTTGAGGCCTAAGGAAAACTGAATGTCGGCAAGACTACATCTGAAGCTGTTACAGTGCAGATGCAGACAAATGATATATAATGAGTAATCCAAGACTCTAAATGAGTCACCCTGCACCCCTGTCACCTGCAGAGCACAGGACTCGGCAGCTACAACATTCTGCACATCTTCAGCACACCCCTAACTCTGAAAACTGCAATCAGCTAAGTCAAAGACTTCAAAATTAATTTTAGCAGGGAGAAATGCATCTTCAGTGATTCACAATAATGACAACAGTTTCAATAGGGAATGGAAAAAAGCTGGTAGATCACAGATGCTCTTTCAATGTAGTCACAAAAAGCCCCTAGATTTAACTGCATGAGGGTTTTCAGCAGAAAAGCTTATAAATGAAAAAAAATACATATAACTGAAGTTCCCTCAGTAGAAAAAACAGTTGGATTATTGGCAGGGCATTCAGTGCAAGACTCTAGAAGATGGTCCCCCTTAGCTGAGTTCACTCACCTCTAAGCGCAGTTGGTGCTTTCAGAGAGAGTGGTTAAACAGGCTTTAGAAAACTAATGCTTTTCAACAAAAGTGATCTTCAGCTGTGCTTTCTGAAATAAGATTAGGCAATATCACTGTTGCCAACTCCTGGCAAAGTTCTCTCTCCCCAGAGCTTTGAAATTTGAATTGTATTCAAAAAAGTGCAGTAGGTATTTTTTAAAAAACAGCCACAAAACTGGCCTAAAACATTCCAAAGATGCAGACATTTTTGTGGTTTGAAAGTGATCTAAAGATCACTTTGCGGAGAGGCAACACTGCAGGCTATTACAGTTATTAGCTGTATAAGAGCAAGTAATTACCCAGTTAAACAGAAGAACAAACTTGGTATTTTCACCACATCTTCGTCTTGCATAGTGCATTATAGATGAGACTCCAGGAACTCACTTCAAAACAAGAAAGCTAGGTTCAAACACTAATATAAAAATACATAGGGAAGTAACAAACTAACCTTTGGACTTGTCAGCATCGGCCTGTTGTGCGAGCAGGGGCACACAGGGCTGTCTGGGCAGGAGCTGGAAGTGCCCCTGCCACAAGCCCAGCAGAAACAGAACAAGGTTCTCAGCACACCTAGTTTAAATGCAAATATTTTGCATCCTCTGCTTTGATGCTTTGTAAATGTGACACAAGATGTTCAAAACACCAGAAGAATTCTTGTGCCGTGAGCTTCAGATCAGGAAAAGCATCACGAGTTTTTCTGAAAAGATGTGACAATGGTACACCATGACAACACAAATGGGGACACCAGGATTTCCTTTCATGTGTAATTCGCTGTTCTGTAGAATCCGATGCAACTTCACCTCAAAACTTAAAATAAGTTTAAAATTAGAATGATTAAGGCTGGTCTTAGATGCTATTTGAACCAGTTGATCAATACATTTTATGCTGAAGTTCAGCAATTTTCTACAAAGCAGTGTCTGCCCAAAGGGCTCTCAGCAGATTCTGCATTGTCCCCTCCCCATCGCATCGTGGTCAGTGAAAACACAGCCCTTAAGCACAATCCTGGGAGACAGGCACAGGGCTCTCCTCCTGACCCTGCAGAACCAGAGGCTCTGGAATGAGGAGCCCACAAAGGCCTCTGGCTCCCCCAGACAACCACATTAACCCCACCTGGTGCAGAGATGTCCACAGAACAAGTCCTCATTTCCACCAAAATACTGCTTAGCTCCAGGCTCCAGAAGTCATCTAAACATCCTTTCAAATCCCTGCTGGAACATTTTACTGGCTAAGTAACTGAAAAAATAAAAAAGTAACTTTTTAATGAACGTTTACAACTTAAAAACCTCTAGTGAAACAAAGCTTTCCTTCACAATGAAGTTCGGAAACCTGCTGATACAAAAGGTGGAAAATAGTTTGGATGTTTAGGACCCCCACACGAAGCAGGTAATGCTGCTAATTAAAGCACCTGATTTCACTTAAGTCCAAAGAGTCTTTCACAAGAGACTGGAAAGCTCAACTATTGAAGTCAATGCCACTTAACTTCCTAAACTATGCCACTTAAATCTCTTTAAGGTGCTTTTCCTAAGTATTAGTGCTGTTGAAGCTCAGAACATCTTGTACAAATGTAACAGCACACCCCAAATCTTTGTATCTTCATTAGTCCAGGACAAAGGAGGAACCTGTGTGTAGGCTGGACCACACAGCTACCACCAAACTGCATTTCTCAAGGAAAACCCTGCTCTGCAGAACCAAGGAAACCTGTCAACTCATACTAAGCACATCTCCTTTGATGGACTGTATTATAAAGAACTACAAAGCAGTCTGATCAGTTGTATTTTTTTTATTAGGTTTATTATGACTTAGAGTTTCTATTACTCCAGCTGGGTAAACCACATTTGAAAGTAAGTTTAACTGCAGGACTTCAATTTCAGCCAAAATCATTTTTGCATTACTTTATTGTAATATAGATTTAAATTTAACATTTAAAACTTACTTCATTAATAAGCAAGCCAAGCTCAGTAGCTTCAGTGCAGGATGTACTTTATGTAACTGCCGCACATTCATGTTAGATGGGATGTACATGGAGAAGAGACCGGTCAACTGTACGATTCAGAGGAGAAAGCAAAAGTAAGCACCATTTTTACCAAAAAGAGACATTCTCAAGTCAGTGTTTCTTACTGAAAATCAACCCACTTCTGGCTCCAGGAGCTACAGTTCTGATAACAGCTGGAAGCTATTTCCAGAACATCAGTTTTCTACACTGGCACAAGAAATAGTCTTCAAAGCAATGGGTACTGGACGTTTTTTATTTTATTTTTTTTTTAAGAGACAACCTGCTTTCCTTGTTTATCAGGTGAATACATGCATTTTTGATCATTCTGGCAGAGGTCAAAGAACAAACAACAGCTGGGGCAAAATGAAGAACAACCAAAACCTTGCCAAATATTTAAGGTACAAGCAAAAAACCCATTAATGCAACCAGTTTAATATCTAAGCCTGCCTCCCTCCAAAGAAAAACAGCACCAATTAAGTAAGCCAGAAGAATTTAATTTTTGATGGTACTAGACTGAATTAACACTTCAATGCATCAACAAGACTGGCGTCATTGCGAGAAAGGGGAGAAGTAATTTGAACAGGCTCTGTGTACTTGGGCAAGACCAGCAGCACTGCTACAGGTCAGTCCCTGTCTGCAGGCTGAGACCAACATGGTGTCACCTCTGCCACACCTAATAGTCGAGTGTGTTAGAAGCTGCAGAGCATAAGCATCTTACTTGTACAAGCCAGCTAACAAATAAACAGAAGAGCTGAAGAACAGCCCTCACAGGTGTCCTCTCCATTCAGGACTCCAGACTTTGCTTTTAGAACAGAAAAAAATCACTCTGCCAACAGTCTAATAAATACTAACAGATAGATTTAGATACCATCTTCAAAATCTTTGTTGAAAACGCAGTCTCCAAATGAAAACTACTTTTATGCAGTGGTAATATCTTACATAAACTAAATCTTATGAATCGTAGTTATAGCAGTAACTGAAATCAATGTGTACTGAGTCTTCGAGTGATGTGCAAGTTGAGCTATTTAACACAGGTGGGGGCTTGAGCAGTTCTTACCATTTCGCTTTGGACAGTTCTTACAGTTGTCCATGAACTCCAGAGCCTCTCACTACAGTATTGTGCAACTGTTGACTTTTTTAAGGACTCTGATGTAAAGAAATGTGACGGAAGCACCACAAGGCAAGGAAATCACGCTCTTAGTAGAGTGTCTTGAACTCAAGACTATCTCACACAGCATTGCTGTCTTGCCTTGACTACAGACAGATGAGAGGACACAAGGGTAAAAAGGGAGAAACCTACAGTGAAGTCTGCTTCAAACAGGGAAGATAACACAAAAAAGATCTGACTCTACAAGCACAGAAGCAAAAATTCTGAAGAGCTGTATATTAACATGGAGCCCAAGGTGCCTTAACTTCACTAGAAGCCACAGTTTTTAGTATTGTGACTCTAGCACAGCTACATTTAATCCAAAAATCGGCCTATGCTTCCAGTTAAAGCATGCACGCCACCTCACTAAATACCCCTTCCCAACGAGCAGGTTTGGAGCTCTTCATTTTCTTATTCTTCCTGTGTTACCCTTTTCCTGGGCAGAGATTAAGGCCTCAAAGGCCAGAGCTCTCCACCAAAGACTTGCTACACCAACAAATAAAAATAGTCAGGACACTCCACGACTGACATTTACCCTTCCCCACTCAGAAACAGATTTGCAGCAGATCAGTTTTGATCTCTAGTTCAATTTCAGATTATGCTTCAGTTACGGCAGCCAGAGTTCAATCCTATGAATGTAAGCTAAACACAAAAAGAAAGCCATTTATCCTTTTTAATTCACCCTTACGGCACGTTTATCCAGAGTTTTATAATCAACTTCCAGTTTTAAATTATTTTCTTAGCACTTCACAGAACCTGCATGTCACTCCCTCCTGAAGGGGATGGCATTGCACAGAATCTTCTCTAAGTTAGTCCAAGTTTCCACATGTGACCAGAAGTCTTACTTGTTAGAACACACCCCTTTTCCAACTATTCCCCACATTCCCTCTCCTCCCACCCCTCCCCAGCAACGGGCAATTACTTCACAAGAAATGTAAAATAGGATATGGGTGTACACAAAACCTACCCTTCACTAATACTGAACAGAAAAGCCTATTTTCCAATTACAGGACATTTTTCTCTAAATTTAGGTCAGCACTGGTGCAGTCTGCACTGTGTATGATTACCACAAGGATAATACCAATAAGTACATATATCTTCTCAAACCGATTCAAAAGGCTATGAAGTTAATTGGGAAAAAATTCAATATTGCTACTTCAGAGCACTAGAACACACAAAGTGAATCCAATAAAGATCCTTGTATTGATTCAATATTAAGTATTAATTGCATGACCATCATAGCACCTCTTTACATTATCACACAATCACCAGAATTATCAACTGCTTTTCAAACTAAAAAGGGTACAGTCCAATATTTATAAATTGCACACTGTTACTATACAGAAACTAGGTGCATGGTACAGTGCTGCAAAAATGGAAGCCTGCAGTTTTGACAAAGATGCCAAGTCATGTTGTAGACAATTTCAGTCAAACTGGCAATACTGTTTAAGCAAATACTCAAAGCAGGAAATAAAGGACAAAAAAAAGCATTCTATAGCCAAATAAACATCTGAAATTTCCTTTCCCTTTAATAATACAAGTAAGGTCACTTTTAGCCTTGGAACAGATACATGTTTGCCTNTGGGGAAAGAGAGAAACAGTATTAAAGTCAAACAATAAAGAAACGTTCATTTCCCACGTGTGGCTGAAAGGATGATGCTTAACCAACTTCTACTGAGACCTTAAAGACAATTCATCTTACTGATGGTACCACACATTTCAAGCCCAGACCACACCTTCGCAGCTTTTGGCCCATGTAAGAATCTAGCAATTAGCAGAACTGCTTTTTATGACATTATACTCCACCAAGTTACACAGTCTTACCAAGGACCTTCCAGGCTGCATTGACTTGGTCTTGTTTCAACACCACCCACCTGCTCCCTTCCACTCCCTCAGCCATTGCAGCTCTGAAGAAAACTGCAGTGTGACAATGGATCTCAAGAGTGCTGTACACCAAAGCTAGTTTTTAAATGAAAGCTTTATTTCGTGCCTGACACTAATAGCCAACACATTGGTATTATTTGAACTCAGAAGAGCACTTAAATAAGGAATAAGCAGGGAAAATCACACCAAATTTGCTCCTGAGAGATCTGATCCAAAACACTGTCATGGGTACCCTGCAAGAACTTTGGTTTATGTTCAGATTAATAGTGTTTAATTAAAACGGAAGTTAATTTCTTGTAGAAGTAAGGCCATTGAAAAAAAGCCATGAACTTCATGCTAATTTAAACTTTATCTTCAGTAATGTTACTATTAAATGTTTTGCACAAGTGGGACACTGCAAAACCTACGTTTACTGAGGGCTAGTACACGAAAGCCTACCTGCTCCTGTCAGTTTGGAATTCAGGCTGTATTTGTAGATAAGCAGGAGCTCAGAGATAAGAAACATCTTGGCTACCATAACTCTGACAAATCTGAGTATTATTAGGAAAGTACAAAAACATCTGTTGGCCCTAGAAACAAAACTACCAAAGCAAGAGTCATGCAGGAAAACAAAGAACAGCAGATCCATATCTGCACATTTTTTCTAGCAATAAGAACATACACTTCCAAACTATTTAGAGAGATTCCTCCCCCAGTAACCTGCAAAATCTTGAGCTCTCTGATGTTTTCTCCACAATCTATACCCCTGTCCAAGTCATCATACATCTTGTGTGTGCAAAGTCATGTAATTTACATCTTCATGTATGCTCAAGTCAATAGCCAGAAGTCACACACAACTCAGCCTAACAACAGCCAAACTATTTCTTGCTGATAGGCCAAACAGGCAACTTCAGGGGCTCAGTGAACACAAGACTGCCAGAGCTCTTCGATCAGCCACCACAAATCTCAAACTGTGCTTTAAATCTCAAATTTGGCTTTAAATAGCCAAATTCTAGAGCCATTTGCAGCAATAGCGGGTTGATACACAGAATGGAAAAGGCCAACGAATTACACACATTACTATTACATGAACATCTAAAGCTTGAAACTTGTAGTAGCACAGGCAATACTTTTACACAGACCAGGTATTATGAGACAACCAGCAGAAACAGCCACCAATCACTGATGACTTCTTAGAGCTTTTGCTTACTGCTGTAACTGGTTTTCAAACACAGCTCAGAAGCGTGGTCTGAACTCTGATATGCACCCTGCAGATTTTATTGGTATCAAAATCATCTTTCATTCACAATGGCAGAGAGCAAATGGCAGAAGCTGTTTTAGTGAAAAGGTAAAGCAGAAACAAGGTTTGTGACAGTACTCTCTCAAATTTCAAGCTTAAATTCAAAACCATTATGAAAAGTTTCCTATACATCCACCAAAGAAAGTAAAGCAGCTACTTGATGACATGGATGTATGAGCAAACAGCCAATTCAGATACCATAACTCGGATAAACTACCAATGTGCATAACTGGGGCAGGTAACAAATCACTTCACAATTTAAAGACAACAGCAGTTTAATTTCAACTGGAACAACATACATTAGAAAAACATTTATTCATCCTGTACATTTAAATTGGAAAAAAAAATCTGACAGTGCACAGAAGGTGACATCAAACCCAAACTGGTTGCAGAGATTCTCCCCACATCACTATTACAAGCAAAATTGTTTTAAACATGGAATTTAACTGTTATTACTTCCACTTAGTCAACAAGTTGTATCACTTTCAGTAGTTTATTATACAACCCATAACCAAATGACCAACACATTAATTCAGTTTTAACATGATCTCTTTTCATTACGTCTAGTGCCCAAGCAAGAGAAAAATGTTTATTCCAAATAAATCCCAAAACTGACCTGTGATGTAAAATGACATTTCTTGGCATCACTAAAGAACTATGTTTTTAAGTGAAGCCTTTTCAAGTAACAAGCATTCTTTAAAATAGATACAAAAGTCAGTCCAAAGCTGCACCTGTAATGCTGCAGCACATTCCAAATCCAACTGCCAAGGTTCACAAGCAAGGCCCAAAGCAGTCAGTGACTTCCCAATATTCAAGTAATAATGAATCACTATACATTTAAATACACAAACAGCCTTCAGGAGATAATTAGAAGTTAAAATCTTCAATCAAACTTAACGTCAAAGGCAGGAGAGTAGTTTTGAATGAATTTCTACAGAGATAGGAATACAAGGACATTGCATCACAGCATGGACTTTGAGGTGCAGCTTAATTTTGCATCTCATAGGGGTATTTAGTACTAGTAATTACTGAGGATGTAACAGACTGAGTGACAACCTGCTATCAGTTCCTGGCAGTTAACCACATTATACAGCACTACACACCGACCCAGGAGAGCAGAACTGCCAAACCAAACATTCAAACCACAGCTCAGGATTGGACAATCCAGCTAACATGGAAGAGTCCAAGGAAACTCCAGGCACATGCTCAAATATCAAAATGCCATCTCATGGAAGCAAATCTCTGAAGACAATCTGCAATGCTCAAAAGATCTACTTTTTGCCAACAGAGAGGACATTTTCCCACAGTTAATTTTTTTCTTGGAAAGTTGTTGCAATGCAGAGAAGTCTCAGAAAACTCATTTACTGTTACTTATTCTGAGTTTAAATGTTCAGTGGATTCAGAGCTCTTCCCAAAGCATTTAAACACTTAGAGCAGTAAACACTAGGAAATAGTAAGATGGCATGACTGTCATATTCTGTATTGTGATTAACATGGCCACATCAGTTTTGTCTATACAAGAAGACAGAGATCCAAACATCTCATGGCCACCTCTGAAGTCTGCCACTCCCTTCTGCCTTATTACTGGAGATCCTTTTTAAATTTCAAAGGATTGAAGAGGAGGGCATATCTGAAATATTTTGCAGTACCCATTGCATTATCATTCCTGTCATAACTTTCAGTCATCAACAATGACATTTCATAGCCAGTAATGTTACAAATAACTCTTATCTGAAGCTATATTCTAAAGGTGCTTATTATACTATTATCAGAAAGAATGTGGTACAGGAAGAATTGACCAATACTAGCTGATTTATACCTAAGTATTCTCCAAAGCTATCAAGTGATTAGTATGCTTGGCTAAAAGTATGTTCCATGGAGTACTGAATACTTAAAACTGTCAACCCAAAATTAGCAAATTCATCAACACTGTCCCTAAACTGTATATGTTGCTTCATCTGCACTATAACCACGTCTGTGATCAAGTAGGAGTTACTCAGGCCAGTACCACGGCATAACATCCTGGGTAACCCCCGTCCAGTACAGGAATACTATTAACCATTGTTTTCTGGAAGTTTCAATCAGGAAGTATCAAAAGGAACATTCCTGCTTAGATAAGTGCGACTAAAGCAGGAATTAGTTAATAATGCCAGATAAATACAAGATGGCATGCAGAGAGATCCTTGTCACTCCCTCCTGTCAGACTCACCCTTTCACAGTCCTGCTCAAAGAGCAAGTTTTAGCAGCACATACCAAAGCACAATCCCATCACAGCTATATATACACAACCCTTACATTTAACTATGTCAAACGAATCTGAATCCTCTTCTCCCATTCCCTCTTCTACCAACTGCTGCTTCTATACTCTGCTAAGTGCTCGTGTTTTAAACGGCAGTTGAACATTTTGAGAATCTGAAGGCCTAGTGGAAATTCAGGCCAAGGGGTAAAGCCACACACTTCTATTTGCAAGTGTTCCTTCTCACCGCAAAGAGACTGAATCACACTACTGACACACCAACACTACAGCTAAGGCTAAAAAGAAGTCATTCTCTCACTGTACTGTTGCCCTATTTGTTTCCCCCTAATTCACTTATTTTTTGGTTAAGAATGCTCAACTCTAATGCATTTAAGCATCTTCTCACACTGTAGTGGGAGAATGAGCTGTGAAGCACAGAGCACATCCTTCACTGAAGAGACAAAGTCAAACATGGAACGTGCACAGCCACCAACTCGACAAGGTTTGGTGTGCTACAGCCAGGCACAAAAGGGCAGCTCTGGGGAACCTGAGCTAATGACTATTAGCTAATGACTATAAGCTCAGATGAAGGCAATTCTGTCATCTGAAACTCACCTCTCACAGAACACATCCAGAGAGCAGGTGAAGCTACCCCAGACCTTTGTCAACTGCCATGACTTTTCAGGGACGGCTGGAATTTAAAAGCCCAACTCTATACTGATAGAATATAGAATACTGATGGATATTGAACAATAAAGGTATTTATCTTCTACTACCACATCTTAAAACATCAAGTATCAGATGTAGTTCTTGAAGCTTTAGAAAAATCTACTGGCATTTCAGAGTAAAGCCTTGAGCTAATTACTGTTGCTAAAGGCTTTAACTTATTTTCAAGTATCTGCAGTTCAAGTTTCCAGCCATGCTTTATTTCAAAGGTTACCCATGAGCACCCTAATAATGGAAAGCTGATAAGTGCAAAGATTTTGTTTATAAGGGTTTAGTCTCTTAAGAGGTGACTTAGTTCCAAAAACTCATTCTCAAGTACCCAAAAATTACACTGAAGATTTCAGTAACTACTGCACAGAACATGCCATGGAGTTGTATTTGGTCTGCCTTTTCTTTCATCTTAAAGATCCTGTTTTTTGTAATGATAATTTTGGTTTTAGCTACTTTAACAAGTCAGCAAAACATTAGAGAATAGGTTTCCTTGTAGTACAAAAACTACTGATAACCAGTATCACAAGACTCTTTGTCTGGGTTCAGAATCCTTAGCTTTTGTCAAGAAAACTACCTTGTAGAGCTATAACAACAGGGCTGGAAACAGAAAAGGCAAGGCCAAAATTCCAATTTCAACACATTTCTTTTCAGACGCAGCACACAGTTCAAAGATTGCACTGATACCAAAAGGCTGCTCTTTAATGTTTTAGCATACACATGGAATTGCATTTGATATTCCAGGAAATATTTAATTACTAGTTACTTTGCTACCACAACTTCTGTCAAAGTTTTCAGTTGTGCTTATGATGCATTTAGTGGTTACATGCTCCAAAACCATGTATTTTCCTCCATCCAAGAAGATGGTCAGCAAGTTACACTGCCAGGGTCTTTAGCTGTGTATTAGTACCTACTCCTGAGAAGTCAATACACCAACTCTGCTTCCACAGAGCTTTACTTGGTGTCAAACTATTCATATCTGGCCCTGCTTCACTAAAGAGGTCTTGCTGAGAACAGCGAAGTTCCAACATTATTCCTCCAATCTCATTCACATGACCAATAAATACTCCGTTCCCAGCAGCACAAAACAAAGCCTCACTCCTTTACACACCAGTTGAAAACTCCCCTCTAAAGATGACTCCTAACACTTGCCTGCACAGCTACTCGCCATCATCAGGTTCTCATGTTCCCTCACAAAACTTAGAAGTAGCTAAGCACTTTTAAAAGGCCTGCCAAAAATGAAGATAAGCACAATCCTACAGAGGGCATTGATTTACATACACTTCAAGATCCTTCACAGGTTCCAAAATCAGAACAGTTTTGAGAAGTCCTACAATAAATAGGAAATGAGTTTGGGAGATGGCGTAAACACAACTTCCTTAATGTTTAAGAGGGGAAGAAGCTGAAGGAATGTAGACATCATAGGCAATAACCTAAAAACAGTTATGAGGCCAAATACAAGCCTAGTCACTAAAGGATTAGCATAAAAGCATTTGTGTCAAGGACCAGATTGAAACTGATATCAGGAGAACCTAATCCAGAAGGTGACTGACGTGTAACCTTGTCAACCAGCTGATGAAGGGGGATAGGGCATTTCCAGTCACTGCTGTGCCAGTACAGAGCACAGAACTTCCTCATGACCCTGTATCAGGTTATGAAACATGGAGAACTTTATACATCATGGTTCAGATTCCCATGCTACGTCGAGAAGTGACTCCCAAAAGCCACTTCTGTGAAAAAGCAGAGGCTGGGAAATCATACATGGACATTTTATCCGTAAAAACGCCTCTGAGTTTTACTCTGTTCAAGATTTCACTGTGCTGAAGTGAGCCTAGATAAGCTTACTCTCATAGGAGAGCGAGTCTTGATAGTTAGGTCCAGCTGCACACCAGAACCAACCAATTTCAGAAAACAATTTTTAAGAGGTCTCTTATCACAGTGAGAGCCAGCCTCTGCAGTTGTTCTCTGGAAATGAACTTCACCTACTGAACAAACAACAGTGGCGCAGAAAATTCTCTAGCCAGCTTTCAATATGAGAAGGAAAACCGCCAAAACCAACATGACTGGGTGGAAGCATGTTTGATTTAAATGGCAACAGAGCAGCCAACAGCACCAGAATTCGGCTGCCACCTGGACAGTAACAGTGTCTGGCTTATGCATCTTGAAAAACATTGCTACAGCATAGCAAACACTACTTCCAAGAATCCACTCCTCTAATTAATTCATTAATTCTAACTCCCGCTGAGAACATCAAGACAGTAAAAGCTTCTAGATACCCAGACATACAGAAAGTAGACCATTCTAAAAATTAGGAATCAAGCTATCTGCTACCCTTTCAAATTTTAGAAGGTATAAAACCCGCAAGTGAACAGCCTCATCTCACCTGAAGAACAATTTAAAACACATTGGTCTACCACTTGCTGAGTATCAGTCCAACACAGAGTAAGCTACTGAATATTCATATCTGAAAAGGACAAGACATACATCACCACCGTGGTTGGTGACGGCAAGGAGGGAAATTCAGTAAGATAGTGGAAGCCATTTAAACCTGCTAGAACAAAGTTCTGAACAGGACTCAATTACTGCAACAATGCGCAAGTAAAACACCCTTTCCAGGGTACTTTTAAGTATAACGCTAAACCATACTGTTCAGTGCAGAAAAAAGGTACTAGAGTGAGCTACAGACACCAAATTCCCTTCCCCAAGCCCCCCAAAATTTGCTAGTAGTCAAATCTTAATACTTAACTAATTGCTAGCATAGTATTACCATTTTCCAAGAATTCTGTTTACTTTAGCATTGGTATGAATGCCAAGTCTCTCCATGCATCAAAAACATTACTGAAAGTTGATACTTAACTATTGAGTTCACAGCTGTGGACTATTACAGATCCAAACTTTGGGTTTATTCATTACTTCCTCCTCTTTCAAAGTATTTGACTCTGCAACTTTTCTCTAGCCCTTTACATGCAAAAACTCCCTTAGAGAATGAAGGAGATACTTTCAGTTGAAACACCAGGTACATGACACATCACAACACACCAAGAGCTTTAAGAACTCCCACCCAATTTTAACCAAGTAGTATTGAAAAAATGACTGTTACCATGCAGAGCTATGGCTTCACGGAA